>JAQIYK010000337.1:0-15310 GCA_034700465.1 Rotylenchus robustus
TATTGCCAGATTGATGTTTGAATTGACGTTTGAAAGTGTGCCACATAGATTCGACATTTTGGGTATGAGATCCGGTCAGAGGGTTTACAAAATTTTGTGAATGACAAAAATTCTTGCACCGCCAGCAACAAAATTCTTGCACCGCCAACTTCCAAAGTGTCGACCTTGTATTCCTTTGATGGCCATAACGCCTCCACATTCCTCGCATGTTCTTCGGCTGTGCAGAAGGCCAACTGTTCCAGCCATTCCTCAAATTCGTTGTCGGGCAATGCTAGCTTCGCATGTAGATGAGCGAGTGTGAAATTTCGAAGTTCGTCGAGGGGCATTTTAGGATATTCGGAAATTAATGCTCTAAAAACAAAAAAAATCATAGATTAAATCAATGATTTTCCAAAATCTGATATCAGATTTGGATTCTACGCCCTTGGAAACCCCTAGACACAAGTTTTTAGCTTTCTGGCACAATTGTGAAATTTTCACGTCACGTGTTTTCACGTGAAATAGACGTGGCAGAGCAAAACTAACGTCAGATTCGGATTCTACGCCCTTGGAAATCCCCGTACGCCAATTTTCATCTTTTTGGAAATTTGTTTTTTTTTGTTTTCAAAAAATTGGGGGGGGGGACAAACTAGAATATTACCCAAATTTATCAAAAGGCGTTCATTTTTTGAGTTCGATTAAAAATATACTTACCGAGTATCATGATGGTGGCCATGGTTGGCTGTGAACGGTGAAGTAAAAGTGTCATTATCACAATTTGTTGTTCCTTCGCCCGTCCAATGTTACCATTTCCAGTGCGGCGACTGGGACTCCGCCGATGCGGGACGGGTCCAGGATCAGTCCGTCCCGGGTGCGCACCCGCAAGTTGGCCAAGTGCAGGTAGAAGTGCTCATCTTCCTCAAACCTGATGGATGAGAACAAAAGTAGTAGCAATATAAGCGTTAATGCCTCCAGCACCGAACTTACACATCATCGTCCACAATCTCAATGCTGATCTTCTGAAATGGAAACACTGATATAGATAATATAAATATAATCAAAAGTCACAAAATGACAAAGTTCATCCCGACAGGCTTTATTTATACTATCATATCAAACTTTAAAAAACTTGCATTGCTAATACAAATGAGATATTATCTAAAGCTATTTTTGAAGGTTAACCTGATGTTTGTCTTCGGGGTGGAAGGTGAGTGTGCCCTTGGCCGGCTGGTAGTCGGAGCCGGCATTTGCCGTCCCGTCCTCGGTGTAGTAGTCCACCATGATGGTCAGTCCCTCCGGACCTCCGTCTTTGCCCACCATCACGTCAAAGCGCCCCACACTCTCCAGCACCGTGTAGTGCGCCGGGTCGAAGAATATTCGGCACGTGTGCTGATGTGCTTGGCGTTCCTGCTCGTGCACCATCGCGTCCACCGCTTTGTCATGCTCGCGTTCCAACCGCTTGCGCACAATGTCACCGCCGCCCACCAGACGCCGCGTTGCCTGCACGCGGTAGAAGGCGCGCGATTTGGGACCCTTCGTGATCATCTCGTACTCGGCCTAATCAGATTAGTAGTACGTGTCAATAAACATAGTTATTTTGAGCCCAAAATTATCAATTATGTCTGTTAATACTACTATATATTCATTTGGTATGTACTGTACTTCCAGGCCCGTATCCTGGGGGGGGGGCTATCCGCTATCCGGGCTGAAGCCCCCCTCGAAATGCCAAAAATTAAAATTTTTAATAGGTTCCCCCCTTTTGTTTTCAAAATTCGTTAAATTTTTTTTGTCAAAACTATAATTTTTCCTTTTAGTTTTCAAAATCAGTGGGAATTTTTCGCATGGCGCCGAAAAATTGACCTCTAAAACAAAAAATACACCCCTAAAAATCGGCTTAAATTTTTTGTACATACCCCCCCTGAAATCCAATCCAGGATACGGGCCTGGGTAATAGTACAGTTTAGGTACCCCATTCAGATGGACAGATTTATTCGCGTTCACAATTCACATGGATAAATCAATGATACATGGTGCCGGAAATTGTAAAATTTACGACTGTCCTCCAGTCGTAATTTAGATCGGTTAAAGTAAAAAATTTTAGTTGTTCCATAACTATCTGAAAATGGGGTACCTAAACTGTACTATTACCCGGGCCTGTGTACTTCCAAACTTTTTCCAATTTGTTTATTTTTACAGCTCAGAACCAACTGTTCCATTCGAGCATTGGGATCTACATTTCTTTGAGACAGAGTGATAAAATTAAATTAGTTAAAGGTCTAAATGTTTGCAGAGATGTGAACCCCAATATTGTTATTTCCATGCAAAATAAAAATAAATCAATTTGTTGTCTGTACCTGTTTTTGCAGCTCTTCCGGATCCATGTGCGGATGCTTGCGGCGCAACTCGCGCATTGTCTCGATGAATTCACGGCGATGTTCTTCGAATGCTTTCAGGGCAGGGTCTGGGGCATCCTGACAAAATTAAGTTCAGTATAAATTCAAGGACTTAACTTGTAATTGTAAGTTCAATGTCACTATCACTATACATACATACTCAAGAATTCGTTATATATTTGCTGAGTTGATAATACGTAAGTAATACTCCCATTTATAAATATGTACGGGTCTTTTTTAACTAAAAATTCAAATTAGTAAATTAAAACTTTGTTGGTCTAATTTTCCGATCGCGTGTTAAAAGTGGATGTATACCTATTACCAACCATAGTTGTCTTTCTTTGTCTCTTGCCCTACCA
This sequence comes from Rotylenchus robustus, assembly GCA_034700465.1. Lineage (NCBI taxonomy): Eukaryota > Metazoa > Nematoda > Chromadorea > Rhabditida > Hoplolaimidae > Rotylenchus > Rotylenchus robustus. Next base: position 2,732 of record JAQIYK010000337.1, read on the forward strand.
ACTAACCTGACTCCAGAAGCGATAAGAGGAAGAACCGGGGGCGGTGGCATTTGTGCCGTTGGTGCCCTCCAGCATCTTCAACTCTTCGCCCTCCGTGGCGATCATTCCATGCGAGCCGCGACGATAGCGATGCGGCACAAATTTCTTCTGAAAATTGAACAGATTGATTCAAAAATAATTAAACAAAACGAATAAAATGAAAATTGGAAAAGGAACAAAAAACTCGTTGGAATCTTGGAATGTTCGAATAAAAATCTTTAAACCATCTAAAATTGTTGGTTGATTCTAATATATACATAATAATAATAAGAAATGTTCTTTTCTTTTCTCTTTCTTTAACTTATAATATGATTTAAAAAATTGAATTTTTATTTTTAGTTAAATGTTGTTTAGTTTATGTTTAGCTTTCTACTGTAATTTGTAGACCGGATTTTTAGGCATATGCCTTTTTTCTGCGTATAGGCCACATAAAAGAAGCCCAAAGGCCACACAAAAGAAGCCCATGTTTTTTTGCCAAAAAAACATGTTTTCAAGTTATAATTCTTGATATTTCGGGAGTTTTTCATGCCTATTTATATTATACATATTTGCCTATTCCACGTTTTTTTTGCGTTTATTTGCCTATTTTGCCTTTTGGGCCTATTTTGGTCATTTTTCGCGACTTTTTTTGAAATATTTTGAGCCAATTTGGTAAAAATTAAAATTTTTTCAAAATTTTTAGATGAAAATGAAAACATGCTTTTTCTGCCAGAACGCCAAAAAAGTCGCACTCATTCAAAAGAATTACCGTACTTGGAAAATTAACAATTTGAATTTTGAACTAACGAAGAAAAAAACAATTGTTGGGTTTTGGGTGGAGTTAAATTCAAAAAAGACCAAAGACAAGCAAACCTGCAACAGTTTGATGTCGGCCACCCAGGCACTGAAAAAAGGAAAAATAAAAAGTGTATTTGTGGTGGAAATAATGAAGAACACAACAAACAACTCACGTGAACACGGTGAGCGGGAAAAAGGCAAAAGTGACGAGGCCTTCCTGAAAAATGGAAAAATGTATTTAAAAACTGAAGTTTTATGCTACCCAAATTTCGATGACACCGGGCGAGAAAAAGGCCAGGATCATGTACATCCAGATGTAGGCGAACACGGACCTGAACAAATCACAAAAATAGTCCCAAAAAAACAATTTAGTTTTGTGTGCTCCATTAATACCCCCTGAACCTCTCTTATTTTCCCAAACTATTGAATTTTTTTATAGAAAATTAATATGCAAATTTAATGTGTTTGACCATGTGGCAGTGATAAAGAACACGTCCAAGTGCTTTTGTCTTCTGATTTCGGTGGGCGGAACGGCAGAGACGCAGATGGCGATGATCATGAACAGGTTGAAGGCGGCCGAGCCCACAATGGTATTTGGCTGGGGCAGAGGACAGGCAAAAATGAAACACAAAAAATGGGCCACAACTCACCCCAAGGTCACCGGCTTCGAAGCCCTACAAATTGAAGGTTTTTTTAATATTAAAATTTTCAAAAACCATTTTTACCTTTCCAACCACCTCAATAATGGAGAGGAGGATTTCGGGCGCGGAAGAGCCTTGAAACAAAATTTCAATCTAAGGTTTTATGGTGAATAAGCTCACCGAGTGCCATCAATGTCAGGTTGGACACCTCAAACATTTCAACATTTTACAGTACCAAAATACCGTAACCCCTTGCTGTCTTTACCGTGTCGTTCCAAATGCGCACTTTGACCTTTGCGGGCGGCAAGCCGGGCCGTTTGATCATCACGGTGCGCTCCATCGAAGTGATAACCTCAATGGAGGACATGAACCGGTCGGCAACGATGGACACGCCCAGGAAGAGATAGGCGATCATGAAGAAGTAGATCAGACCGCGAAGCACCCGCTCGGTGACGGACAGGTCCAGGAACGGTTTCCAGATGGGCACTGCCATGCTGGGGAGAAGGGGAGGATAAACCCATACCGTAACCCATTGACCTGTCAAGGATTTGTCCAATTACGGTAGTTTCTTACCCGTCCACACAGTTCCGCGTCGCGTCCGCCGCCGAACAATTTGTGCCGGCGTCCGTCTCGCGCACCCAACTGATCAGCACCAACAGCAAGAGCAGCAAGGGACTGCTCGCGGAGGACGGAGCCATCCGGAGCAGCAGAACACGGCGGACCATGCGGCGGAAGGGGGGGAGTCGGGGCAGGAAAAGGTTATCGGGAGGAGGGGGAGGAGAAGTTGGCGATGTTGTTGTTGGTGTTGGGGGTTAGCAGGAAGCAAAGTTGGAGATGGACGTGGTGGTGGTTATGGTTACGCCGTTCCTGCTGGCCCAGGAGGCGACGAAGCATTCCACAACACTCTCTTCCACAACAATACAACACTTTGGGCACTGTTTAGATGGGAAAAGGGAGGAAATGAATGGAATTGGCACTTTGGTCGGTGTCTCGGAAACGGACAAAAAGGGGGCGCACAAAATGTAAAAATCATGGCAAGGACCAAAAGTGAGCCACACCGCCAATAAAGGTGTTGGCGCGTGACGAAGACAGGGCGGAAACGACCCGGAAAGGCGCGCTTTTTAAAGGGGAGAAAGCTCAATTCAGAGTTGGGGGGGAGGAGGTACCGAGGAAAGAATCGCCCAAATTGGCCCTTTTGCCGGTTGGATGAACAACTCGGGCCAATTTGGCCAAATTGAGTGTGTGTCGGGGTTGGGACTTGGGAGCCAAGAGCCAAGATTACTTCTCCCCAACTTCATCACTCCAATCTAATCGGCAAGAAAAGGAAAAAGTCCAAAAAATACGAAAAATAAAACCAAAAAACCAATCGAAATGGGGCTTAGATAGATAGGATAGGATGACCTTTTCCAGCGAAAATTTTTATTTTCAGTTGACAGATTTTGAGGCCGGCCGAAAAGGACATTGTTGTCTTCCTTCCGCCGGAAGGACCAATAACAACAGTAAAAAGACAGAAAGAGGCAAGGGGCACATTCTGGAGGAAGTGGCTAAAGGTGAGAAATGAGGTGGGGGGAGAGGGGAGGCAAAGTTTGAAAAAGTTGAAAAACGAAAGATGGAACCCCTCCGCGTGCTCCCCGCGGAAGTGAGCTTCGAAATGTGTTTGTTGTGTGGTGGCGAGGGGAGCGGAGCAGGATCGATGCCCCTTCCCGCCCGACACTCTTTTCCGTCCTCAAAAAGTCAAAATCCCCTTCCGCCGCAATTGCGACAATTTTTCGACGGTTGACACGGGGAGAAGCACCCGCCGCCACCCCACCCAACTCCGACAACAGCCACCGGCGGAGGGGATTAAGCGGCTGTCGCGAAACAAAGGGTGAGAAGAGCAGGGAGTAAGGGGGGAGAAGGGGGGAAGAAGACCACAAATCTAATCTGTCCTCAGGGGGAGGAGAAGCCCACTGAGGGGGTTCAGGGGAGGAGAGAAGCAAGGGCTCAGGGGGAGGAGGGAAGGAAGGGCTCAGGGGGAGAAGGGAAGGAAGGGCTCAACACTGTGTCCCTGTCCCTGTCCTTCCCTTCCCTTTTTCCGTTTCTTGTCGCTCGTCGCCTTTATTAGATTTAAACGTGCTGAAATGTGTCCCTCCCTTCCCGCCGGGGTTCCCCCCTCCACCCGCTTCCTCCCTCCCTTCATTTGTTGTTGGTCTCTTTTTGGCACTCAAAATTCATTAATTTGTTTATTTGTTTTATTTTTTGCCCGACGTTTAATTAGAATCCCCAGTGGGCCATGTCTCCCCCCCCCTCTGAATGTCACCCATCAATCAATTCCATTTGGCCAAATAATTGATTAATTTGTTTTTTTTGGGCCAAAAAAGGACATCAAAGGAAAGCGATGGGCGGACGACAACCAACCAATTGACAAATCCCCTCTCCGCCCCATTTTATTAATCAATTTTTTGCGCACAAAACACAAACATTGGTCAGCCCCCCCCCCCCGCTAAGTCCTCCCCATGTTTTTTGTTGTTGTGCCATGTCGTTGGGGATACAAAAAAGTGGTCGGTGGGAACATTTTATTGCCATGGCGTATCATTCGGCTGGATTTGGGGGAGGAAACGGAAGACTTGTTGAACTTGCGGTGTATGTTTATGTATTGGGGAGGGAGGGGCGCGGGAAATTGGATTTGGGCGCAACAAACACAACACACACAGGGGGTAGAGTAGAGAAATATGAGGGATAGAGAAGTTTGGGTTGGGTGGGGAAGGGTGTAAAAGAGAGAAAAATGGACGGGGAAAGGCGAACGAACGGCGGCGGAGGAAAGGGATCCCTCCCCAGCCAACTAACCCTTAGCCAGTCACTTAGCCCCTTTAGCCGCTTTTTTTGCTCGGTGGGGGAAGGGGAGAGGGGGAGGGAGTCGCCCGTGCCCAGGCTAAAACAACCCCAACCCCTTCCCTCCCTCCTTCCCTCCATCCCTCCCAACCAACCCACCTGCCCCCAAACGCTCGCCCGGCCACGACCTGGGCTGCCAGCCGAAGGGGAGGGGAGGGAAGGAGGAGAAAAGCTCACCTCCACCGAGCTCCATATCCCCTCCACCCTCGACACTCACTCCCCTTTATCTCTCGCCAAGCAATTTATGTCATTTCTCTTTCTTTATGGTTCTTGGCCACTTGGCCACAGAAGGGGGGAGCTTATGATGATGATGGGAAAATGGAAGGGAAGGGGAGGGAGGGGAAGGAACCAATTTTGGTGGTGGGTGGGATTACCATCAAATTCAGGAAATGGCAGTGGGGGGGGGCGGGAAATGTATGGACTTGGATTCGCAAATTGGCCCAAAAGTGGGCCACCAGCGAAGGGAAATGCGACGTAGGGGAATGTGTCAGGGTAAGAAGTGTGAATAACCTTTTGTGGTCCAAACAAATTGGTCCTGAACTTTGCTCGTGGCCTAATCCATAATCTTATCGGCATTAAACCCAAATTTGAGTTCATGCCCTCAGGGCATGTTTGCTTGTTCCGATCATTTTGAACTTTTAGAACTTTCGAAAGTCCAATTTCATAATTATATTGGGCCCCGTAAAAATTCAGAACCAATTAGAAAGGTTATTCACAACTTCTACCGCCGATCTCGCCCTACCCTGGAAGTTGTAAGAAAGAAAAGTGAGGATGTTGTATATAATAAAAGATAAGGAAAACAAACTCCACCCATTCAGCACATCATCGGGGCGGGCGGATGGCAAATTATGGAGGAGTGTTTTTTGTCGGCGGCGACGGTGGTGGCAAAACATCCGGACGGACGGACACCTTTCCGCCGCCATTGCCGGCAGGTGGAAAAGTGCAAAAAGTGGAAAATACACCGAATTGGAGGAAAAGGAGGAGGAAGGCACAAATTGTGGTGCCCGGTGGAGAGAGGGCCAATTCGGCACCGACTTTGGCCCACCACCACATTTGAATTGGTCGAAAACGAAGAGGCCACTCGAGCGGGACGGGGAAGGGGAAGGGGAAGGGCACTCCAGCGGGTGAACACCGCGACGAGCGCACCCCCTCGAGTCCATTCCCCGGGCCAAGGGTTTTTTGAGTTGAGACAGAGAAATTTGGGGGAAAATGAGTGCTTTTTCGGGGGGGGGGGCAAAGAGTGAGTGCCGTCATTTAGTGGGAATGCCCCCGAGGCCCGGTTTTGGATTTCTTTCTCGAGAGGATCCCCTTCCCCCTCCCAAAAAGGTCCAACAGAGTCAATCAATTTCTAAACGGGAAATTCCCGAAAAATGGCATGAACTTGGCGAAAAGTTTAGGTCTGTGGTCGGGCGAGGGATGGGATGGGATCACATGGGATGTTGTGCCCCGCCCCCGTGTTCCTTCCGCGAGGATGGCAGCAGCATAATGCCATTCCGTGGGCCAAACAAAAAGACAAAAAAGGCTGCCCCGACCGACCGACCGAATTCGGCACTGCCCGCCAATGTGTCTTCTCTTCCTTCTCCCCTTCGCCATAGCAACTCCTCTTCCCTCCCTTCCCATCCCATCCCATCCTTGCCATCCACCTCCGCCCACCGAATCCCTACCCTCCAGGGAATTGAGCAGTGCCCGCCGCATAATGGGGACGCAATGAGTGCCGAGAAGGGGACGGAGGACGGGGGAGGGAGGGGAAGAGGGGGGGGGGGAAGAGAGGGGAGGGGGGGGGAAGAAGAGTCCATCCTCATCCCCCCACCCATTCCCCACCCGACAACGAAGTCATTCAATTCCTCCTTCCCCCCCCAACCCCCAACGACGACGACAGAATCCCCTCTTCCCAAAGATGATGAAGAAGGAGGGGGAGGAGGGGGAAAGAGGAAAAGAAAGGGCGTCATCAATTCTCATTGACGACGTGAGAAAGAGAGAAGGGGAGGAAGAGCTGAGCAAATGAACAGGGCGAGGAGAGGAAGAAGCACCTCCCCGGACCAGCTGAAATGGTTGTTGTGGCCATGGGGACAATTTGGCCACTGCGCGGCGCACATTTCGAATTCCAACAACTTGTTGCCAGTTTTTTTTTCCAGCAGTTAATTCTTCAAAATCTCAAATTTTTACGAGGAGCTTAAAGGAATAAAAATTTTGAATGGAAGTATAAAACCCATCAGATTCCTTCCTAAAGTCGCGCAAATTCTGTTTTTCCCAGTTTTCCGCCCGTTAATCCTCAAAATCCCTACCTTTTTACGATGGTGGGGCTTAAAGGCGTAAAAATTATATGGAAAAGTTGGGAATTGTGGGGATGGGGGAAAGAGATGATAAAATGGGGGAAATCGATGCCGGCTGTCGCTGCTGTTCCTGTTCCGAGACTCCTTGCCCATTCAACAATGAACTAACTCATGTTGGGGAAGGAACACCGTCGTCAGAGAGTTGAGATGACCGAAAGCGCAGAATGGGGAGGGGCGGAGGAGGAGGAGGAGGGGGAGGATCCGGGGGAGGGGAGGGGGGGGGACCGGAAGAAGAAAAGACAAAGAAGGACAGGGAAATGGGGAGGGGGGAGGGGAAGGGGGAAATGCGTGCTGGAGGGACGGAGCCCACCCATTCCATTCATTTCAGAGTCGGTAGTCGGAAGGAGAAGCACAAAGGGGCGGGGGAGGAGAGGGGCAAAAGGGATGAGCTCACAAAAGTGAGCAAACACGAGGACATAGGGACGAGCAGATAGGACACAGAGAAAGAGGGGGAGGAGAGGGGGGAAGGAGGAGTTGGTCGGATCATTTTTCGTTTTCCCCAAAATCCGCTCCCCGCCCGCCGAAGGTGGAGAAAGCGTCTTTGGACTGCTTCTCCAGCTTGGTGCGCAACCCTAGTCAAAAGGACGAAACGAGAGCCCGGTGGGGGTGAGGGGGGAGAGATGAAGTGTTTCGGTGGGACGGAGGAGGAGAGGAGGCAGTGATAAGCCATAAACCGAAAGAATTCAAAGGTGAGGAGGGCAGGAGGGAGGGGGGGGGGACACAGACGGCGGATGGGTGTCACTGAAACAAAAGCTTATGGTTGCCCTCCCTCCCCCCCCCCCCGCTGCAACTATCCCATCCGCAAACACATAAACATAACCAACCAACCCCCTCCCCCCCAAGCCAGACATTAGCCTCCCTGCTTCCTCCTCAACTAACTAACTGTGTGTCCGACTCCGACCGATGCAACGGAAAAGGACATTGAAGGGAGGGAGAAGTGAGTGAGTGAGTCAAGCGAGGGTAAGCATCCAACCACAACTATTTGTCCTTCCCACGCAGCCACCAATTTCACCCCACCCTCAAACTCAACTCAACCCACCCCTTTCCTTCCCATGTCGCGGTTCAAACTTAAAGCGCAAAGTTTGGATTTTAAGCGGAAAAAGAACCACTTAAATTTGAGAAGCTTTTCTTTGGCGATCGTTTTTTGCGGAACAAATTAATAACAATCGGTGAAATTTATCAGTGATTCTGGGAAATGTATAATGTACCCGGTAAAATGGGACAGTGAATAGAATTATAAAAATATAAATTGATCTGTCAAAAAATCGGGTTTAGTTCTCTGGTTAATACTCAGGTGGTTCAGATGATGCTCCCAATCAATTTAGTCCAGTGCTCGGTCATTTTTCGCTAAAATGGGATTTGGGAAAGGGGAAGATGTTTATTTGCAAAACAATCAAAATGCTTCGATATTTTTATTGCCCTGCTCGCTCTCCTCTCATTCCCCGTTTCCTTTATTATTTTTTTGTTTGGATCGACCAACTTGGCCAGTATCTTCGGTCCTCCATAGCGACTATCTCTGAATGGCTTTCCCCTTTCTCCACATTTGTTAAAACTTTGACTTGTAACCTACCAACAACATGGCAGACTACAGCGCGGACTCCATGCGAACGAAAGAAGTGGAGCCAAAGTTGTTGTTTGGTTGACAACGCGTCATTTGGGCCTTTGACTTCAACCACCTGTTCACAAAAAATATCTCAAAGGATACACAAAATGAGTAAAAAAACAAACCGCCAACGTCGCTGTGCGTTCATTCCAAACGGTCAAATCGGGAAAACCACTTCGTGTGCCTCTGTAGTCCAAACATAGCCTCTTGAAAAGATCGTGAAGGAGTTGAGGAGAACAACACCGCACGAAATGCTACAATAGAATGTTTAATTCCAATAATTTTTAAAAACGAACCGTAATATGCTCAGTGCTAGCGAAGTTATGCCACCAAGAAATATGAGAGGATGGCGCCAGATTCGACTTCACCTTCTCAAAGCGATTCGAAAACATTGAAAGATCTCCAGCCGAAAGGATTTCTTTGAGACGTTGGTCAATTGCATCTTTTCGATTCGTATAAAAATCAGTGAAATTCAAATCCAAAGGGTCATCCTGCAAGGAAAGGCAATGGTATTACTGAACTAAAAAGCAAATATAATGTAAGTATGTTGGTTATTACCTGCACTTGAGAGAGCCATACTTTCGACACATCCGCAGCAAAAATAATGTCGTTGAAAAACAGGCGGAAGAGTGAGTGCCAAATGGTGCCCTGAATTGTTTCTAAGTTTTAAGATCCACATAATGTGCCAAAAAGTCACCTCCGTGTGGTGACCATGAGTAAATCCTTCCTTAGTCAGAAAATAGTGCAGTGTCAGCTCCTCAACGCTGCATTTGTTTATGTCGTTCCGGTCAACATTTGAGTGGCTCGTGGGAATGTAGAAATGGTTGACCTGCTTCCCGTCACCGAGTCCTTTGGCCAGCGTTGTTCCGTTAATTTCAATCTTAAGGTGATCAAATCAATAATATGTACTATTCGACTCATTTCATTTGCTATTTGTACTGTATCTTTAGTTTATTACCTTTTCAGGATCTGTCAATTGGATGAAGCATACTTCTTCTCCATCATCATGATATGGTCGCTTCAAACGATCACACAGTTTGGTCAATCTGTTTTGCAAAAGCAGCTTGTCAGCCTGCCCGACCAACGGATCTTGTATTCCAATACGACAAAATTTGATCGACTCCTCCGGATCTTTCAAATGGCGTTCTAAGTTCAGCGCGAGTCTTTCGTACCACCTTCCTCGTGACATCATGCAAAAATTGAGAACTTCTGTAAAGTAATGTAAAGGTATGACAGGGGTAAGTTGTGTGTACCTTCATGCTCCAATAGAAATTTAAGCAGTTCAACTGCAATATCGTATTTTCGAAGTTTTTGCGCCACTTCCACTCCGCCATTAAAAATGCACCGACAAAGTACCCAAGGAGCCGTAAATTTACGAAGGTATACAGGCAATCCCAGATAAAAAGACATTCTTAAATAGGAAATTTTGTACGTTAAAGCAATTTATTAAATCCAACCTTGAATATTCCTTAGAGAAAAATTTCTCCAATAAAATGACTTTGGCTTCTTTTGCGAAATCGAGTGTTTCCTCAAACAATGGTGGCTGTTTGCTCAAAAAACGAACTATCTGTTGTTCAAAATGTTTTGCTTCAATGTAACTTAAAAATATTATTAATCTTTTAATTATAAGAAGGGCGTAAATACCTGTACAATTCGTCGAAACTTCCAAGAACTCCTATGAGAGAATGAGTGCATTCAGAAGGAGATGGAAATGATAAAGATCCATTGTTGAATTGTAATAAGGTAAAACTTAAAATTGATGATTATTTATTGGGTTTAAGAGTTGTTACATAAGCAAGTCGGAATCGCTGACTAACTTATTCATTAACCCAAAAAGTGAAAAGATTTAGAAATCGAAAAAAATTTTTGATTTAAAAAAAATAGTTAAGAATTATCCTTATTTTTAATCTATAAAAATTGTATCACATCAAATGGCTGATCAATTCCTCATGGAACATGGGATCCAACAATTGTGAAGTGTCCATTCGTGTAGGCGAATAAACCGTTAGGAATGCAGTAAACAAGTGTAACGCATTAAGCTCGATGCGATAGAACTCGCCAATAATTGAACGTATGCTAAATTTTTAACGGTTTAAACTGAGAAAATGTAAAAAATAAAACCTCCTCAAGATGAGTATCTTCCGTTTTCCGCCAAGAATCGTTCGCTGTTCACCCAACTTTACAAATTTGTCGATCAATGACGAGATTTGGCCAGAATTTTCAATTTTGAACTTCTTACATAATGTCAAAAAATCAGGTCGCTTCATTAGTCTCAATGCTTCGTCGAGGTTAATCGTATCATTTGTAGAGCCTATAAATTTGTCAAAGATAAAAGTTAGACTGAAAAAAACCAATGTTGCTTGCCCAACCTGCTTGCATAACTCCAATGGAGCAAAGTTGATCAAAATGATGTCCATGGTCTCCAGTAACGATGTTTTGACTTATTTGATATCTGAAATTTGAAAAATATTTAATGTTAAAAATGAAATTAAGTTGAAGTAAAAAGTGAAGTCTAGAAGTTGAAACATATATTTTTCAAACAATGGTCAGGTCTTACTTTTCCTTGGTGTCACGAATGAGATGCCAGCTCCAACGACGTCTCAAAAGTAAAACAAACAATTTCTGCGCCTCCACTGAATTTTTCACATAAAAATTATTGAGAATTGAAAAAAATCACCTGGCATATAAAGGAATTTCAATAGCATGCGTAAGGATTTGCCCCAAAAATTAGCTGCAATTTCAGGTAAGCTTTTATGTTCAGGACATACCAAAACCTTTAAATAAATTGATCAACACACGTTGATGTCCTATCATTTTACCTTTTGTATCATTTTCCATACTATTTTCAGCGAGTAATGTGCCGTCCGTTGGTCGCCTGACAAATCAATCTTTTTGTGCATATGTTGTGAAAATAAAGACGATTCATTAGATAGGTCATTTTCTGTTGATAAAGAAGTGCTCTCGCTCCGTTCACGTTGTGTTGAATATTGCACCAAAACATTTCGATCGTTGTTTTCCCGAGAAATTTGCAAAGATTGACTGTAAGAGATTGACTGGTGTTGTCCAACAAACTTCTCTAAATAATGAAGACAAAGTTCGTAAACTTCTAAAATTGGCATGGAGTCAATTTGAACAATGTTCTCATTTTGGTCAATGCTGATGTTATCTGCAAATTATTACTTAATATGATGAAAAAACTTTAATTACTAATTACCTAAATTGGACGTTGAATCAGAAGATGTATTTGTGTGATTAAGTAGGGAAACTCCTTGAGTATTCCGTTCATCTTTGACTTCTAAGCTTCTTCGTGCAATTGCTTGATGTGAAGTTGACGGCACAATACCGCAAAAGATTACATCGTCTTCCCCATCAACGTTTTTGCAGTCATTCATATGTCGTTGATAAACTGCGTGAGCCACTCGCTGTCAAAAAGTGATAATGAATAGGGAATTAGGTAGGGTTAGAGTTATGAATGGATTTATAATTAAACTGTTTGTTTGGATAAAACTGTTACTGTTACTTTTAAATTGAATTCAGATTTTGTAAATACCCCAAAAATGGATTTTTAGATTATACATATATAAGCAATATTTCCGAGGCTTCAACTTTGAATTGGTATTTTTATAAGCCTAAAAGTTTCGGTTTTTAATGAATATCAAAAAGTTCATACCTTTCTGCAAATTGTGCATTTTCTTCCCAGCGAAGCTCTTTTGAAGGCACTGCTTATTGTCTCATTGGTCCTATTTTCCTTGTCTGTTGGAGATGTAGATTTATTTAATGAGTTCCTTTTTCTTCCAGCGGTAATTTTTTTGCTTTTTGCCATGATACATAAGATGATAAGATTAATTAGGAAAGATTAGAAAATGTGGAAGAAATAATGTCTGTTGGAAAAAATGTGCATGTTGTACAACACATGGTGGAAAATTGTAAAAACTAGGTGAAAACTAGTTTTATTACACAAATTATAAATTTTTAATTTTGTTTGACTTTCTTTCTTTTGACATTGACAGGCTTAAAAAATGCAAAAAGCAAAAACCCAAAAACTAAACAAATCTTATCTTGATTTATTTTTATTTTCAAAATTTGGCGTTTCGTTTTTTCTTTTCTGCTATGTGGTATGGTATCACTCACGTATCAGTTATCAGTCACAGTCAGAGTCAGTTACCTGCAGTCTGCAGTACTGCTGGTATGAGCCCAGGGGCCAGTTCATCTCATCGAGATAGTGATAATGATAGTGATACAGATAAATATATTCTATCACTATCACAATCGGGCATAAATTTATTTCTATCACTATAGTCTAAATCTATCACAA
>JAQIYK010000338.1:0-15290 GCA_034700465.1 Rotylenchus robustus
TTCTCTCTTTCTCTCTCTTCTCTCTTTCTCTCTTCTCTCTCTCTCTTTTCTCTCTCTCTTCTCTCTCTCTCTCCCCTCATTCCGAACACTCTCTCTTAATTGCCCAAGTTGGCCTTCACTAAGGTCAAATTTCCTTTGTTTTTTCCCTTTTTTCGTTGACTTTGGTGCCACTTCTTCGTTTCCATCTCCTGAAAGTCGCTGATGAATGAATGAATGAATGGGCTTGGAATGGTAGGTATACCTACCAACAGCGGAGGAGGAGCAAATTGGCACTTTGACCAAAAATGCATTCCAAAGTCGAAAATGGGGGGGGGCGGAATAATATTGGTTGGAGGAGGGGAGGGGGGGAGGGAGGAATAAGGGGGAAGGGGGATAATATTGGGGGGAGGGGGGGGGCATTGGCCAGACGAAATGCGATAGGTTGTATCGTCGAGGAGGAGGAGGAGAGACACAATTTGAATTTTTGGGTTTTCGTTTTTTTTAATAAACTTGGGCACATTCCAATTTGGAAATCCGACCTTTTCTTTGCCCCAAAACAGGCCTCAGGAAAGTCAAAAAATAAAAACTCCTATCCACATTTTGCAAGTTTAGTATTAAACAAATATTTCGTCAGTTTGGAGGGATATGCTTGCTCATTTGCATATTTATATCTCTTTCTATGTTTGCACATTTTTTTGCCCAATTCTTGACATTCACAATGAATTCCCTCTAACACTGAAGACAGATCTATCTCTCTGAAATCTCTGTTTTTTCCTCGAGTTGTGGCCAATTTTGTAAGTTGCGCACGTGGGTTGTTGGCGTGTCATGATCATCACCACATCATCAGCACAAGTTGTACTTTTGCGTTTCCTTTTTTTGAGTTTGTTGCCTTCCGTGTCCCCCCCCCCCTCCTTTTCCTTCCCCCCTCCCCCCCCCCCCTCCTTTTCCTTCCCCCCTCTCCCCCCCCCCCTCTTCCCCCTTTTTCCCGTTCCCTATTAAATTTCGAACCCATTTTTATGTCCCCCTCCCCTCCCCACTTCCCTCCCCCTCAATATGTTTGGTTTCCCCACAAAATTAATTAATTAATTATTTTTTGCCCCTTTTTTGCCTTTTGCCAGACTTCCCTTCCCGTCCCTCCCATCGGTCTTCTTCGGTGGTCCCTCCTCCACGATGAATTGCACCTTTGGTGCCCCTCTGCCGCCCCAAATGACCTTTCGCTGGACGCACAACGGCAGCGTGGCAATTTGCTACTCAATTGTAAGTGCAAAGTTTAGGAGAGTTTAGGGGGGGGGCTAACCCGGATGAGTTATGAAGTCAGATTTGGCATTTGGAGCATGGCCAGGGGATTCGGATATCCAACACCGGCCCCAACACCGGGTTGATTCGAAACCGAATCAACTGATCGGATTCGGTTACCATACCGAATAGCTGTAGCAGTTGGGACACAGAAAAACATGTTGTGCAACTGCACAACTGGTTGCACAGTTTTGGAGCAAATTTTTTTGATAGGTTAAGCAAATTAAAAACAAAAACAAAAAAACATTCTTGGTGGCAAAATTTATGCGAAACGGATGACACGCTTTTTTTGCTTTTTTTTGCTACCCCCGAGGCCACATGCCTATAAATATAAATTATGAAAAAATCCGACTGTAAGATTCCCATTAATTTGCTTAAAATAAATAAATTTGTAAAAATATTTAAAAAAATAGGGACCTAAATGTTGTAGTTGCCGTAGTTTAGATATTGGCTGAAAATGCTAAAATTAATCACATTTTGCCCATTCCTTTGAGGTGTTTGTGATCGCGCTGTTCGGCAATTTGTTGGTGCTGGCGGTGCTGATCAGGTTGGGCTCAAAGATCAAAGTTTGATCTTTGATCGCTCAAAAAGTGATCTTTGATCCCAAAATCCATTCAAAAGGAACCAATGCATCAAAAAACGCCGCGTGAACACCATTCTCTTCCACATGACCATTGCTCAACTGCTTGGTACTGTACCGTATTTTCAAATTTAACATTTACCGTACTCCCCTCTAAAATACTGTAAATTAAAATACAGTATTGTCGCGTAAAAAAGTAAAAAAGTAAATAATAAAAGCATAATAAACATTAGAAAAAAAAATTTTCGGGAGAAAATTTTTAGGATACTGTAGAAACTGTGCCAATGTTGACAACAAAAAAGGACTATTTGTCCCTACAAAATAATCTCATTTTTAAAAATATATTTTATATATATTTTTTCCATTTTCAGTTACCTTGGTCTACATTCCCAAGGAAATTGTACACAATTTGACCATTGCCTGGCTGGGCGGCGATTTTGTGAGTGATTTTTTACAAAATAATTTTTTTAAGGGGGAATCCCTAAGGGTGTTTTTCGAGACCTAAAAACCCAAAAAATGCATTTTCTCAAAAGTCCATTTTTAAAAGATATTTTCGGATTTTACTGAAGAAAAAAGGTTAGACCACACACAGGGGTGGGTCAAAAGGGAAATTTTTCAAAATCGAATGTTCGAATTTGAAATTTAAATCGAGATTAAACATCAAAATTATCGAAACCTAAAGGTTTCGGCCCATCCCTGATATGGAATATTTTTAGCAAAATTTTTGAGCTATTCGAACATTCGATTTTGATAAGAATCGAAAGAACACAAATTTCCTAAGAAATTTATTTTGAAAATCCCCGTTTTGGCATTTTGGGTCTAAGTTGTTGTTTTTTGAAGTTGTGCCGTCTGTGCAAGTTCTTCGACGTGTTCGGCGTTGCACTGTCCGCTGGCATTTTGGTGTGTCTCAGTTTGGACAGGTCTTAAATTTTCTAAATTAATAAAAATTTCTAGAAAATCCTAGGTTACCGTAATCCCACTCATTTTGACACTATCTCAATTTTATCCATTTTTTCCCTTTCTCATCGGAAAAATACAGTATATGCCCGAGGTTGAATTAGAAAAATTACGGTATGTACCGAGGATAAAAAGTGGAGAAACTACGGTATTTATGCAATGTACAGTAGTAATATACCGTAATTTGCTGTTCAGATTCTATTCCATCCTTTTCCCGCTGTATGTGATCCAAGCGAAGCGCAGCGTGCAATGGATGCTCACCATCGCGTGGTAAGCACGAGGCGAAAATTTTTTAATTTTTTAATTTTCGATTTTTTTTTCATTTTCTAGGCTTGTCAGCTTTTTGAGTAGCCTTCCACAGGTGAGTGTCTTCTATAAACTAGTGGATTTGGATCTGGATTGAGCTCTGATGAGTTGGATCGGGATTTCTGAACAAAAATTTCAAAAATCCAAGTTACGATACAGTATCCGGTATTTTACCACCGTACCGAAGCCATTCACCACTCAATGCCTGGATCAATCAACTGAATGATTTCAGCAATAATTCCCGGATCCGGATCCCGCCCCGCCGATATATATGTCTTTTACACCAAATTTGCATTTTCCAGATTTACATCTTCCGAACTGGTAACTTGAAGACGGGAAATAGTTTTGTTTTGGTTTTTTGTAAAATGAAGACCACTTCCCTCCCCCTGTTCCAGCCCGGCATCCCTGCTTCACCCACTTCACCCAATGTGTTTCGGCCGACGTGATCGGCCTGGTGTCCCCCTCCATTGTTTATTGGTTCTCGGTGCTCAACATTGTCCAGGTATAACCCCCCCCCCCTAACCCATTGTCCAAAATAATTTTTGAGGAAAACCCCATAATTTGCTATAATTGAAAAAAAGTTGAGTTAAATCTCTACCTCCTACCTTTTTGGCAGAATTTTAATAGAAAAATCATCAAATATTTTACCCAAAAAATGTAATTTTGAACACGCTTTTCAAGTCTGCACCCCCTGTTTTTTCAATCGGACAATCTTCTTAAATATGGTCCATCCTCTCCAAGGTGTACTTCATCCCGCTGCTGGTGATCATGGTCTGTTACGGCTCAATCCTGGTCTCCATCTCGCTGAAGAGTGCCGGCATGCGTGCCTCCGCCGGCCCGGTCCGCCCGCCGTCCGCCCATCCCCCGCAACCCCAAAAGAACATCGCCAAATTGGCATTTTTGCGCGGTGAAAAGAAGGACACATTCCCTGGAAGACGAACCAGCAGTTTGTGCGCCACACTTGGACAGCACCAAGTAGTGCA
Source organism: Rotylenchus robustus (assembly GCA_034700465.1). NCBI lineage: Eukaryota > Metazoa > Nematoda > Chromadorea > Rhabditida > Hoplolaimidae > Rotylenchus > Rotylenchus robustus. The sequence continues at coordinate 4,102 of JAQIYK010000338.1, forward strand.
GGTACTGCTTGAACCCCATGGGAGGAAGGCGAATTGGAGTCCAATGTCCAATCTATCGTTGATCAATTGCAAACAAACAGCACCAACTGAAGATGAACCAGCCCAAGTTGAGGCGGGGAAGCGAGGCGGCAGCCAATGGCGAGGGACTGCGGAGGACGGGCGGAACGGACAGTTACGAGAAGGCCAAGAACAGGTGGGGTATCTACCGTATCCTTGGATTGGTGGTTAGGCATATTAGGAGGGGGGTTACTGTACCTTACTGTAATTTGACTTTACATATTTTGCATCTTTGCAGGACACTGAAGATGACCGTGGTGGTGGTGCTGTGCTTCCTCTTCTGCTGGACACCGTACACTGTTGGTCAGTGAGGGGGGATACTGTAATATTTGGGGGATACTGTACTGTACCGTATTCAGCAATGTTCATCCACTTCCTTCGCTCGGCGTCCAATGAACGGTTTGTAGTACATACCGTATACTAGGATTGATTTCCACTCCCTCTCTCGTAAATTTTTTGAACCCTCTCCCAAAAAACGGACTTTTTTTTCTGCGCTTTTTGAGTAAATTAACCCCCCTAAAATGCAAAATTTTGGCCCCCACCAACTCCCGGTTAGAGAGATGTTTCGATTTCGAACCCTATCCCCGTTGCCTTTGTGTACCCGGAAATCTCCGGCCCTGGATTTCCGGTCTGACCTCCGGCCCGGGGAATCAACCCAATGTTTGTCTAAATTGCATTCCATGGATTCCTTCCCCTTCCCCCTCCCCCCCCTTCCTCTTCTCTCCCTCCCATTTTTTCTCCAATTATCACCAATTATGTGCTTCAGGCCAATCTCGCCATTGCTCAGCAAATTCCTTTACGGTTGGTTTTGGGCCCCTACAGTATCCCGATCTGGATAACCCCTTCTTTTTTCTTTTTCTTTTTTCAGCTTTTGCCGTTTTCAACTCGGCCATCTCGCCCTATTTGGTAGTGTTTTAAATTATATAAATTTCCAATTTTTGGCCACAAAATATCATGCACTACTGTAACACTACTGTAGCGTTCGTTCCGAATGATAAAAAAGTCGGGTTGGGTTTCGGGTCGCGAAAAACCTCGGGTTTTGGGTTTCGGGCGGAAACCCTGCTGTAGACCAATAAAGTTGTTTAAGTTATGGGGTTGGCAGTTGCCTTAATTTTTCACTTTTTTGTAGTTTTTGCTTTTCGTTTAATTTTCGATTATTCCCCACCAAATCGATTGAACTTTGACCTTTGCTCCCCTCCCTCCCCGTCAAGTACTTTGTGTTCTCCTTCGACCCGCGCAAGGAGTGTCAGCAGTTGGTGTTTCAGCTGTTCCGTGGGGGGCCGCGCTGTTTGCATGGCTCCAGCGACACGCTCAACGAGTCCGTGATGTCCCAGTCCAAGACGGGCACCGGCGGAGGTGCGCGACGCCAAAGCGGCGGAAATGCCACAAGGACGGAGTGAGTTTTGGGTTCGCAGATTTCCTCCCCCCACAAATGCCAAAATTGAACATTTTTCAAAGAAAATTTCCATACCTCAGCAAGGTGGGGTCAGGGGGGTCTCGATCGTCAATCGTACGGGATTTCGGGAAAAAGGGAAGTCATTCGTAAAAATTTGGGGGTCGGAGAAAAATTTAAGGAAAATTTGAAAAAATCGAAAAAATGAAGGGAAAATTGAAGAAAAATAGGAAAAAGGTTGAAAATTCGTACGAACGACCTTTTTCAAAACATTTTTCAAAGAAAATTTCAGTTTTTTGTAATTTATTACCTTTTCGTCCTAAAAAGATCGCTGGGAGCACATCTTTGTGGGAAGTACAGCTTGGCCTTGAGGTGTTCCTTCCCCGTTCAGCAGTCGTCGTCGCGCGATGATCCGTCGCGAGTCGCGCGTCAAGGACGGCATGCTGATGTCCGCGGCCGAGTCCACCGACGGGGCACTGTTGCGAACGGCGGCGGCCGGCGAACGTCGGGCAGCAGCAGCAACAACTGGTGCTGAACACGACCACCACCGCCCGCCGGCCATGGCCGCCACAGTGCGCTTCCAACCCACGGCAGCGGACAGTTGCGAAGGGACGAGGCGGGGACCGAGACTGAGGTGGGGAGGGGCAGCGGGGCGGAGAAGGACAGACCAGACCAGAGAACCGTGTTCAGGTTCAGACCCACCAATTCCAAGCAGTACTTTGGGAAACCCAACCCTCTGGAATCAATACCCTCAAGTTTCACAAAAATGCTAAAAATTGCAGCGATTCAATGCGCACAATGTCACTGAATTTGTCCTCCAACGGCTCTGTGGGCATCGCACAACAGCAGCCAAACCCGAGGCAGCACCCGCCAGCAGCACAACAGCAACACCACCACCACCGTCGAACTCCGTCCTCAACACCCCCCACTGGAGCAGTACAGGGAGAACAACACCAGCAGGAGGAGGAGCAAAGAGTTGCGGAAGGGAATGGCAGGGAGCAGGAGGAGGAGGCACAGCTCAGTAACCTCTTGGAGCAGTGACCATGAACAGCTCGCCGGGGCCAGAGGGGGAGAGAAGTGGGCCGGAAAGCCAAACTTTAGATCGGATCAAACAAACAATTCAATTATTTCCGTTTGCTCCAAAAACGTTTTTTGCTCAAAAATGCAACAAAATGTGCCAACTATTTTTTAACTTTTTTTTGAAAATATCCGCCATTTATCATTCAATAATATTTTTTCGAAAAATTGGTTCTCACATTGGCGTTTGAGTCTGCCCACTTTAATCTCATGTCAAGGATGTTGCAAAACTTTTTCAATAATTTAATGGCAAAAAGGGTCAAAAATTTGTTTAATTTTAAACAAAAATTGCCTGTTTTACATTACGCGACAGTTCTGGTTTCCCAAAAGTGATGTGCCCCGATCCCAAATCCATAATAAATTGTTCAATTCACTTTTTGCCCAATAATTTTATACAAAAAAGGAAGAAAAAATCATAAGGAAAAGAGAAAGGAATAGGAAATGGGAACAACTGCAAACTCAAAAACCACCCGCATCATCATCAACATCATTAACGATGTTAGTGTTCTTCCCCGTCAACCATGGGAATCAAAAAAACAAATTAAAAACTTCAATATGAATTGGGGAGATGGACAGAGAGGAATTGGAAAAGAAAGAACAGAAAACATGACTAACAAGAAAGAAATCCAAAGATGCAAAAAACAAAATGCAATGGGTACTTGGTCCCTGCCGACGACCACGAGCTGGACAACAACACACTCTTAATACAAACAATAAAAGTTTTTTCCTCTCTCTCATTGCTGCTGCTGCAAAATTTCGCGCAAGTCCAAGTCGGACACGTCCGAGTCCGAGCGGGTGGTCGCGCCGCCCGCTCCACCGCCGCCAACGACGTCGTCCGCAACGAGTGGCATCGGCGCCGCCGTCTCTTCTGGAACTGCAATACGACCTTCTGCTTCTAATACTGGCGGTGGCTCTATCCCTTAAATTTTTCAGGTTTACAGGAAAAATATGTAATATAAATAAACCAGATAAACTTTTAAGGCCCATTAAAGCATAAAATTTACCAAATTTATGGTTCACTTTTAGAGGGATTTTGCTTATTTTTTAGTTTGAAAGACTCCCTTGTTGTAATTTATGGGTATGATCCCTCCATCCCCGGGCTTAAACTTTCCGTCATTTCCCCCTCCTATTTTGCCCACATATGAAATGATTCAAAAAGCCCACCATGCATTTCGGACTCCGTCTCAGTGCCGTAACTCGCCGCGGTTGCTATCGGCGGAGGCATTTGTTGGTGTTGGTCCGGTTGCATATACTGTTGCGCAACAATTTGATGATACGGCGGAAATTGTGCTGCGTCGGGTCCGGCGGGTTGCGTTGCTGCCAACATTGATCCGCCGCCGATGTACGCGCCACATTGGAATTGGGCCGCCGTCGGTGGCTGTTGATGGTGGTTTATATGGGAAGTTCGTGCCCCGCAAGTATGTTGGCACTGTTGCGGGTGGTGGTGGTGATGGTGGTAGAATTGGGCTGGCACAATTGCCGGAACACGGCGGGAGCCGAGTGGCGGAGGGCTGTACACCGCCACATGATCAGAACCACCTGTAGGATACACGCAAATGAATAAGAAAAATTAAAAAAAGAAAAACGGATGATCAATTTCAACCCTGAATGCTCAATCTCCCCCCAAAGTAACATTTTCGTGTAAAAAAGAATAAATATTGGATATATAATATATACCATTTTTAAACATTTTCTATGCATAATAACAAAAAATCCTACCAGCAACAGACAATGTTGATGAACACGCATCGTCAAGAGAGTGTCGGTAGGGAGATTGGGAGGAACATGGGGGCGAAAAATCAAAGCCATAAGGTTGACACAAAGACTGTTGTTGCTGTTGCTGTTGAAGGTAGTGGTGTGCACAAGCGCCGCTTTTGATGACTGGCGAATTCATCATGTATGCCATGTGCTGAGCAGGCGGCGGTGGCATTTGGGGCTGAAACTCGCATGGATGTTGCTGTTCGTAGACTGTCCGCACATTGTTGAACGAAGCATACGCTCTACAACTCATCAGTAAAATTATCATACGGAAGACAAAACATACCAGGGTTGTAACGGGACAATAAAAATTTCGGGATCGAACGGGACACCGAAAAAACCGGTATTCGGGACGAGAAAAAGGTCGGGATTCGGACATCGGGATTCGGGTGTCCCGTTACAACCCTGTAACATACCTAATCTCATTGCTGTAACCGCCAAATGTGGGCTGGCCTCTAAATTGGCGTTGCGGCGTTTGTTTTATAGCAAATATTTGTTTTTGTCTTCCGCCGAAAGCCCGATTGTCCTCTATTTGCATATGATCAACATGAATCCGCGAAGAAGTGCAAGACCCAGGAACTTGTGGAAAAGCACTAAAAACATTTGGAATTAAACTAGTTAAATTAAATTCAATTAGAATTTAGAGATACTACTTGAACATCTGTTGTTGCTGCTGCTGCGGATGCCTTTGTTCGATGTTCGGCTGAAGTCGTTTGATGGAGGGAGAAAATGTGCCGACGGAGTTTGGAAAAAATTGTTGTTGTTGAGGCTGCTGCTGAATAAAACTGTTGGAACGATGGTAGGGCACTCCAATTTTTTGTTGAACTAAAAAAATAAAAAAAAAGGTGTAAGATGGAGCTCAAATGGAGCTCAAATTTTTACATACTCTTTTCAAAACAACATGATCTGGACATAATATCATGTCTTATACTATATTCAATCTCTTAACCTTAAAAAGATACCTGAAAAGGCTCTGATCTTGTCGTCAACTGCATACACTTTTACGGTCTCATTTTGTCTCGGCGCAATTGGTCTAAAGCGTTTTGCAAGTTGCGGCGCCTGTTGGACATGCACAATTTGTTGTTGGTGCTGGGCAAAGTTGCGTTTACGGTGCGTTTGGCCATTGAATGAAGCGGTGGGAGTGAGGGCATTCCTGGCCTGCTGATGATGACATGCGGTACCGGTTTGATCATCCGCATTGATGAGGTTCACATGTTGCTGGTGACTAACATCAACAACTGAAAAAGAATAAAGTTCACTATTTATAGTCCATCGAAAGTAGTCTATCCGACTTTAACTTATAAACCTTTCCAAAAGTAAACTTTTTCCCAACAAAAATGTCTTTTTACTTTCTCTGCTGGTCGTCCCGCTCTCTCGGTACAATTGTGGTGAGGAGGATTGTCTGAATATCTTTTGCACCTTGCGATGGGTGTTGATGTCTGTTTCGGGGTATTCCACCACGGTGTCATCCACTTAAAAAGTAATTTTTATTTATTTTCTCAACTCAAAAACCAACTATTTTCCAGTGTGGCTGCTGGCATAAATCGTGTGTTCTTTGGAGATGGATGAGATCGGTTCAGCATTGCCTCAGAAGTTGGTTGGGCAATCGCCATCTTCAAACAAAAAATTGATTTAATCCCATCGAAATGGGTGCAGGTTTCGATTGAAATTGTATCAATTACTGATGAGAAATAGTAGGCTCTTTCACCGTTTTTCTCTCTATTCTCTCTCGTCCTAATTTTGAAAATAAAAAATTAAACTATAGAACCGTGAAGCGAAAATGAGCATCATGGAGAGGTTGAAGCCCGGGGAAATCACCAGATTTTGAGGTTGATTTAATTAAACTGACCGATGAGTCAATTTTCCTCCAGCTGACCCCAGTAAAAGAGGTTGACGAAGTTTTCCTCGATGCTTGTTTGATAGTTGTCGTTGTTGTGGGCTGTGCTGCTGCTTGTTCTACTCGTTTTTTTGAAGCAAAGAATGGAGCAGTTCGTTGGGAATGTGCGGGTGAGATATTCTTTTCGTTGGTTTTCTCATGCATCTGATTGGAAGATTCATCGTCCTAAAGAAATGTTATAAAAAATCATACGTGACTTTTTTAAGATTTTCCCCATTTTTCAGTAGTTTACAATTGCTCAAAACAATTAAGTTTTTCGTACCTTGTTGTCATGTTGTTGCTGTTCCATTATGCGTTGTCGCAAATTGGAAATAGCCGCATCGGCCGATACATGCAGATTGTGCAATTCCAAATTCCTGGATGCGGAGCGGTACTCAGCAGTAGTCGACACACCACTGGACGATGATGATGAATAGGTGCTCTCGGAAGAAGGTGAGATGGACTTGTTGTGCAGACGAAAGGAGGACGCCTTTGGTGACTGACTGTGCGCAACAACTGTTTCATGTACAAATCCTTCAATCGCATCAGACTAAATGGGATATGTTATGGTATTGCTTATTTATGTTGTCATTTTAACTTTTTACTTTTTTCGATAAATTGAATTCTCTATGAACCTTTTTGAATTTTCTATGAACCTTAGCTTCCGCTCGAATATTGTGCTTCACTACTTCAGTCCGATCTCTAATGGTCTGTCTTTCATGGTGATGCTCTCGGGCATCACTTTCCTTTGAACTCGACTGCTGGCTCATCAGTTTTTGGTTTGCAGTTGCATTGATGTGCATCTTCCTGTTTGTGTCTGGACTTATGGCGGTCACCGAAATGCCTTGGATTTTGAACAGCTTCTCAATGACATTCATCCCTGGATTGCCTTAAATATTGCATCTGTCCAAACTTTTTGATGGATTTGCTAATCACCTGTGCTTGACAATGCGTTATCCACAAGTTGCTGTCTTCCCCTCTCCTCGGCAGTTCGTTTCAAAACTAAAATATTCAAAAACATAGCAATTTTTAATACAACAATTTCGATTTTCGCTTAAATGGATCAAAAACTTTTTTTAATTTAAACCAAAAATTCACATTTAAAAAATTAATTTTCGAAATAAGTTCTGAATATCACAAATTTTCATTAATTATTCATTGTTGAGTGACATTATTCAACCGAGTAACAAGAAAATTGTCAATTAAAATTATAAAGGCCGAAAGAGGGCCGAGTTCATAGGTTCAGTGAATTATCAATATATTAACTAACCAGTTGATTGTTCGATCACCCGGTCCAGGTTATTGCATTTATCGGCAGTCCTATTGACATCCTGCCCAGGTTTGTGGTGCATTTTCTGCAGCAGTACCATTTTGTTGGCTGTTTTGTCTATTACGGAGGGCCTTTCAGCTGCTTTGCGAGGATCCCAAGCAGCAAATCCGGCGGGAGAGTTGAGCTGTCGCGACACTTCCCGCACAAAAGTGGTCGAGTTGGTGGAGCAGGAGTCGAACACATCATCTTCTTGTACATCATTTTCCTCACCGCCTGAATCACTCGATTCCTGAATAATGCAAATTTTTTGCCATTATTCTATTTTTTTAAGTGTGGGGAAATGACATGCCCTTTTATGAAGCTCAAATATTAAAAGGATCAATTGTAGTCGCAAATAAGAAATTAATTTTTAAATGCATTTAAATTCCAAAAAAAAGACAAATGTTGAAAAGTAGGGTTCAATCCCCCGTGACAAGGGCAGGATTGAGGGGGGAGGGCGAGGGTTGAAAATCAAAAATTCCTCGGGGGCCGGGGGGGAGTATTTTTTGAAAAACCTAAAAAAAATTCCTGACGAGAGAAAAATAAATGAAAATGTTCCAATTTTTGCTTAAATGTGTAAAATTTTGCTAAAATATACAACTAATTTTGTTTTGTGGCTAAACATACGACGAATTTTTTGAAAAATAAATTGGTATTAATGTTTCCTTAATTAATAAATTCATCTATTCTTTTGGCAAATAAATTTTTACACGTACTGTATGTTCTTAAAAAAATTACAAAATTATTTTTATTTTCATTTAATTATTTACAAAAATTTATCATAAAATTATATGAGTTCAATCCATCAATCGGATCGATACAAAATTGAGTTTACAGTGCACTTTTTGCTACCCTGTTGAGTGGTGATAAAAAATCAGCGATGGAATGGAATTTTTCTACCAAAAAAACGAATTAAATGCAAAAATTTTCTCGAAAATTTTCAAAAATTTTAAACATTTTTACCAAAAATTCGAAAAAATATTAAACAAATTTCGAAAAATACCATTCTTATGGGTGTATATTTTTCCACGGAGACACGGGGTTTCGTAGGCGGGGAGCGGGGGCCAGGAGGCGGGGCCGGGGGTTTCTGTTAAAGACCTCCCCCCCCGGGAACACGGGGGCGGGGGGATGGGGGTTAAACCCTATTGAAAAGTTAAGAAATTTCTTTTTTAAGTTTGTAATTCCCAAGTTACTCATCATGATTCCTTTGAACACAATGTTTATCCACTATCCACTTCCAGGGGCGTCGCCAGAAAATATTCCGAAGGGGGTTAAACAATTTTGACTCTTTTTTATTTGCACCGAAAAATCGACTTTTAGGGATCTAATTTTCATAGTTTCGCATAGCCGAAAAGGGCCTCGGCGATAAATTTTAAGAGTTCGCACAGAAAAATCGATTTTACGATATGTTTTTAGTCTAGAAACTAAATTTTTAGTTACCGAGATGCAGAAAGGCGCCGCTTTTTTATTTTTACGCGAATTTGAGAACTTATAGGGACTGAAAAAATTAACAAATGAAAAAATTAAATTCTTGATATTTCGTAGGGGGAAGGGGGCTTTAGACCCTATACTTCTCTGCTGGCGACGCCATTGTACACTTCCTCCGATACTTAAAGACCTGAACCCAAACTTACGGATGGCGAGTGATGCAGTGGTATGCTGGACTGTTCGCTGTCCTCCAAATCCGCCGTAAAGATGTCACCAATTTGATCAGCACTTGACCAGTGCCCCATACTCGGTTGGTCATCTCTCAAGTTCAATTCATCGTTCCCAACGATCTTTTTTGCCCTTTCCATTTGTGTGCGTCGATGTTGTTGTGTTTGTGTTGTACTCGATGATGTTTGGTCAGCTATTTTCACGCGGCTTCGCTTTGTCCTTCCGCCGCTTGTGTGAGTTATAGAGATGCTGACCAATGGCGCTGATCGATTACTCATTTTCTACAAAGTTTAATAGTTATTAAAACTTGAAAAAAGGTCCTTATTATAAGGACCAAACAAAAATATACAAAATGAAGAACAAAATGAAGAATGATATAGTAGGTTCGATTTTCAAAGATTGCGAAAAAGGGAAAAAGTGATGATTTGATTGGAGGAAAAAACCGAAAGACAAAATAGACCTGTACTAGTAGGCAGGGGGACCACCCCCTTCCAAAGTATATTATTGAATAATTGTTTTAAAATAAGATTCCCAGGGACGTAGCTAGGGGGCGGGGAGGGGCGCCCGCCCCCCCCCAAAACTCCAAAAATTAAATTCCCCCTTATGTTTTCAAAATTCGCGAAAAATTCTCGACGTTTTGCCAAAATTGTTCGAGTTAAGCATATTTTTGAATCGAATAAAGTATTTTTGAAAAATTGACAATTCCCTGCAATCATTTTCTGCGCATATACTGTATCTTGGGGGGGGGTGAGGTGGGACAACCACAGGTGGGCAGCTCCACCCAAAAAATCCGAAAATTTTTGCGCCACCCCTACCCCTTTTTCATCTACGCCATCCCCCTCCCTTACGCCCAAAAATTTTTGCGCCTCGTCCCCCTGCCTAGGTGCCTCCCTCCCCCAAATTTTCCTCGCGCCTGCGCCACCCTCCCGAAAATCGCTGCGCCTTGAGCTTCTCCCAAACCCCAGGGAGGGGTGCCCACCTGTGGGGACAACCCTATAAACATTGATCGCCCCAAAATTTCGCAATGGACTCTTTGAATTCGCAACCTGCCAATAGGATAAAACTACTATTAATGAGTGGAAAACAAATGATAATTGAGTGAAATGATTGTGATCTGGTAAATGATTACAAATAATGGATGGAATCTCTGCGTTGATAAATTTTGTTATAATAATTGAGTAAGTTCAAAAGTTCAATCAACGAAAATGACCAACTTCACATGAAGATGATGCTAATTTCATAGCGTCTCTATATTCCAAAAAAGTTTTACATAAGTAGAGTATTGAAGCGAATTGATGTCAATTTCACAATTGTAAAATGTTTAAATTCTTTAGTTATTGCTAGTTTTGATATCTTTCGTTATCATTTTGTTATACTTTTTGGGGTCTACAAAGACGATATGAGATGTTATTGATGCAAATGCATAAAAAATGCATAGATGTCTCACCTCTGTCCGAGAATCTCTTTTGGTGAGCACCAGTCGCAAGTCGTTCTTTCTTTGAACATCATAGCAAGGCGGTGATTGTCTTGCTTGCAGAATTTTATTATTCTTCGTAATGGCAGTAGTTTTTCTTTCAATACTTGTAGAATACCCCTTCCTTAATTGAAGCAGAGTATCGATTTGTTAGGAGGTGTCAACCCAACTCATCACCACCCCAACTCAAAATACTGTTTTTTGCTGACATAATCCATCAACCGTATTGGGTCACAAGCACAGGTGGGCAGCTCCCCCCCCCAAAAAAAAAATCCGAAAATTTTTGCGCCACTCCCCTCGGCCAAAATTTTTTGCGCCACCCCCTCCCCAAAAATCCGGAACCGAAAACCGAGGAAAATTTGGTTCCGGATATCCGAAAAATTCAGTTCCGGATATCCGAAAAGGTCGGTTCCGGTCTTTTTTCTAAAGGTGACATTTTTTGGCAAAAAATTCTCTCTCCGAATCCCTTCCCACCCCCGACCGGGAATGGGGATTGGGGATGTGGCAAATCTCCGGTCCCCGAAAGGATCGAAAATAAAAATACATCACAAAGAAACACATTTTGTAAATTTTTATTTTTTTAGAAATT
>JAQIYK010000339.1:0-15237 GCA_034700465.1 Rotylenchus robustus
TACTATGTGTCCAAAAATGCCACGCCGTTTTGTGGGAAATTTTGTAAGTGTATTATGTATAATAAATTCCAAATTTATTATAAACACCCTATTTATTCCTATACCAAACAGGCGATGAACTCAATTGGCCCGGCGAGACACAAAGGCGTGTGTACGGTACCGGGGTGATGCTGTTTCAGGTTGACCCTACTGCTGATCGGGTCCATCAATGAATGCCTTTTTTGTCCCTTTCAGTTTGTTGTCCCCATGGCCATCATCACATATTGTTATTGGCGTATTCTTCGGAAGGTGCACAAGGACATGATCGGTCAGTTGTCCAATCAATTCAAATCAGGGTTATCGGGGCTTAGGCCCAGGAGTTGCCGAATATTCATTTGTTTGGCTGTTGTTACTTACTGTTACTTATCCAACCCCATTTAGTGCAAAATGCCCAGTTCTCCAAGTCCCTGTCCAACACCCAGCGGACCGATGCGCTGAACCGGAAGAAGCGGGTGAACTACATTCTGATCGGCATGGTGATCGCCTTCATCGGCTGCAACACGCCGATCACCTGGGTCAACCTGGTCAAGGACTTCAGTGAGTACAACAACATCAACACACTTACCTATCTTCCTTGCCCGTTCATTTTCAGAGCAAGAGCCCGGCTGGCTGAAGAAACAGGTCACTCAGTAGTTCATACTGTACCCAGTCTGATCTCTGATCATCCCACCAATCACCCCTGACTTTGGTCCAATTCAGCCCTACCTGTGGCCACTGGTTGCCCATGTGATCGCCATGTCTACCGTATGTCTTTTGTTCCTCTGTTTTTTGGCCAAATATTCAATTTGGCCTTTTGACTGGACATTACCTCCGTCGTTCAGGTCGTGTTCAACCCCTTTCTGTTCTTTTGGCTGACCGCCAAGGACAAAGGATCGAAGGGCGCCAATTTGAACGGAATTGCGACGGCGACCAGCGAAATTATCACTTCGCTAGTGTCGCGAATGCACAGTCTGAGGAGCAACGGGGGCGAGGAAGCCAGGTACGAACCAATTCACGCTGGGTTCACAATCAGTGGGCCATTTTTGTGAGAAATCCACAACAAAATGGGAAAAACTTTTTCCATGGGCTCTAACCAAGATCAGTCGAATTTTCTGAAAATTTCGTGTATTTTCCATCCTGAAAATCGTATTTGGCTTCTATCAAACGTCCGATTCTTTCTTTTTATCACATCTTCAAGGATACGGAGATTGAACAAGAGGGCATTGAAGGTGCAGCGGTGCGAGTCCGCCGGTTGTCGCAGAATGGCAAATGGGAGTTCGGTCCGTCTGAACCACTCCTCGCCCGCGCCGCTCCATCTTCGGCCGTTGGTGCTGACAGAGGTGGACGGACAGACAACGATGACGACGATCGAGTCGAGGACGGAGTCCATCGTGAGGAAGGCACCCGCGGGAATGGCGCCGTCGGAGGGCGGCGGGAGAAGATCACCCCTGACCAAGACATATTCCCTCGGGGTGAACTCCTTCCTCTAGCCGTCCTTCTCCCTCTCTGTCACCACCCAATTTATATATAACATGGTAAATGCTCAATTTATACATATTGTTTGAATATATTGATTGATTGGATAAGTAAAAGTGAACAACAAATACACATATTTGATGCAAATAAATCTCTAAACATTATGTCTAACTAACTTAAGTATGTGTCGGAAAGAGCAGCAGATCATTATTGCCAGAGACAAAAAAAGGAAGATTAAGTAAAAGATGAACGAATGAACGGGAAGATGATGGCATCTGTAGTTTGGACTTGGAAATAAAGGACGAAAGAAAATGGGAGACAAAGGCATCCGACCAAAAAAAACAAGGGAAGGCACCCAAAATACGACTGATTAAACAAACAATGATTTGGAAAAGGTTCAGCGGAGGTGTAAGCCATTTTGGAATGGAAAAGAAAGGGAACGACCAAAGATTGAATATCAAACTTGTGCAATAAACCTGGTACCTAACCCTCTCATCAGGCGTAAGTGCTCAGCTCTTGATGTCCGCCTCTGTCGGTGTTGTTGCACTTCGCGCTCAATATCTCCAGTTGTTCAGTTGGCGATGATCCATTCTGTTTGCCATGAGGTTCGTCTACTTCTGGCTGATCCCGATGGTTGTTGGCGTGAGGAAGTTCAAAGTTGACCGGATAACGGGATCGGAACTTCCATGTTGGATAAAGGCTGAAGTAGTTTCGGGGAACTAAAAGATATATTATCACATTAAGATTAAGGGGAAAACAGTTCAACACTCACCCAATCCCCGTTCTCCTGTTGCACAATGTTCGCAATACCACCAGAGTCTTTGCTCCTCGTCCAGCTCCTCCTCGCCATCATTTTCATCAGTTGTCATTGATGTCCCTTCTTGTTCACTCTTTCTTAACACTCTGATCTCATCGCCTTCCGAAAAGCTTAGTTCATCCTCGTGCTCTGCCTCATACGCGTATGCAGCGTATACCTAATATTTTATATTCGAATTAGAGCAATTCAGATTATAGTAAATTCAAATCGGAAGATGACGGCCATTAGCGTATTTTTTTCGATCTCGAAAAAAAACACTCCCGTTCAATTTCATTTTAATTTTGTCTAATTTTGATCTTTTGGCTAATAAAACGAAGAAAATACCTTTGCATCGTTGATCAGACCCATGCAGTCCTCTACCATTTCCATGTAATCCGCACCAGCGATATAATCAAGAGATTCGTCAAAAAGTTGGGCCACAGTCTCGGATTTGCTCAATGTGGTCGCAAATGGACATGCACCACTCTCAACCTTAATGATTTTGGAATTTTTATGTAATTTTGATAAGAATTTTTATTACCAATCGACGAAGCATGATCGGATTGTTGCAGGAAGCAGCTGAAATGGGAAGTGGGAACCAATAAGCCGTAACAATAATTGCTATACAGTTATACTTGTTTCTTGTTATGAATTTGGATGGGACTAAACCACTAAACACTAATACAAAATTGTATTTATGTATTTTAATTTTTTACTAAATTATCAATTTCCTTGAAAAGTTTATCAATTTTCGATGATAATTCTAAAACCAACACGCTAACCCATTTTATTAGAAGAAGGTTAAAGCCTAGTGTAAATAAAGTGATAGCTATAAATAGCTATATAAATAATAATAATAATAATAGATATTCAAAAATGCAATCAAAACTTACCACAATGAAGCGGAGACCACCCATCGACATCCTAAAAATTACAATTCTTCAAAGCTTCAAACTATTAAATATGGATTTTCTGACCTTTGATTTTAACAACTTATAAATTCGAATTCTAGCAATTTTCGCAGAGAAAATTCCAATTCTTACTAAAAATCCTGAAGCACCAAAAACAAAACAAAATTGAAAGACTGACCAATGCATTTACATCTGCTCCGTTTTCAATGAGAAATTTCACAATGTCGAGATTGCCAGCACAAATGGCGTAATGCAGTGCAGTAATGCCTTCGCTGTTCGCAGCCGAAATGTCATCAATCTGCAAAATCCAAAGTTTTTCCCTCAAAAAATCCAAACTTTTTGAAAAACCTTTGAAGCCAATTCTACGAGTGTGTCATATTGGCCCTCGTAGGCAACGTCCAAGAAGAGTACAATCAGATCGAACATCACCCGCTTTTTCACCTCGTGTGCTGTTCCCGCTTGACGAAGAATGCTTTTGATGTTGGGAGGTATCACGAAACAGGCATCGTCGAACTAAATTCATGTTAAAATTATTACTTTTTTCATTAATTTTTGTTATTATGTATATTATGCTGAATTTGTGGCGCTCACTATCGCTACGCTACCTCAATGTTTTGCTCAATATGCTGATAATGTTGTTGGTTTTCGATTTGCTCATCTACCCGTCTCTCCAAGCTTAGCTTAAGCATTTCTCGAGTTTTGGTGCCATTCGGAGGACTATTACTGCGGCGTTTAAAAGTTCGACATAACATTTTGAGTTTAGTATAACACTCGGCAAATTGTAATTTTAATTTTTTGGGCATATAAAAAATAAAAATGAAATGAGATGCGAGTGGAAAATGAGCGAGCGAGGCGAGCAATCAGAGAGAAAAATTTAGAGGAAGGAAAAAAAGTATTGGTTGTGGATTTGAAAGAGGTTGAAATATTCGTGTTAAAACTGAGCGCAGTTCAAAATTTTGAATTGCTCAAAACGCGCCATCTCCTGGCACGATGTTTTATTAATTTAATTTCAAACGTCCAAAATGAACGGTCTCTTTTCTTACCATCGGTGGTGGTTGCTCCTCGCCCGCACTGCTCGTCTCGTCCGGGGATGGTGACCCGAACTGGTCTTCCTCCTCCTCCTCCTCGCCCTGTTCCTCCTCCAGCTTCAGCATCTCCTGCCCGTCCTGCTCCAACTCGTGCAACATCATCATGTTCTGCCCTCCTCCTTCTTCCTCTTCCCCTTCTTCCTTCTCGTCCTTCTTCCTCACTTCAGTTCTGTCCTCTTCCCCATCCTCCGATGACACTCTCTCCTCCTCCACTCTGATCACCTCTTCTTCTTCTTCTTCTCCCTCCTCTTCTATTTCCCCATCTTTTTCGTCTTTCCCATTCACACTCTTTCCTCCTCCTGATGCTTCGTTCTCCTCCAACTTCTCCGCAAACTTCTTATGGAACTCCCAGCTGTTCACTTCCTGCACTGCCATCCGCTTCACTGGACTTGATCCGCTTGATCCCAGCTTCTTCCCGGCTTCTTCTTTCGGTCTCATCAGTTTCATCAGATCAGTCCTTCCCTCCTCCTCCTCCGTGTCCGATTTTGTCTTCCCTTCTCCCGCCGGGATGATGTTCTCCTCTACCTTCTCTTCCCTCTCTTCTTTTTTCGTTATCTTTTGCCCCTCTTCCTTCTCCTTTGCCTCTTCCAACAATGGATCATCCAATTGATCCTTCCGCAAGTCTCCGCTTAAAACTATGCTGCCGGTAGCGACGGTCGAAGAAGAAGAAGACAAGTTGTGCTAAGAACACAAAATGGAACTACCAAATAACGATTGGACTTGGACTTCCTCGACCTGAGCAATTCAAAGATTCCCTCCCCAAACTCGATGCTTGCGATCAATTCTCGACCCACCTCGAGCATCCAGTATGCCCATTTTAAGATCAAACAAACCTTTGCTTCTGCCGGTGCCGATGTCCTCATCCCATTGGCTCTTTCCGTCGGCATGTCCAGCACACTGTGCTTTGGCACAGTCTCTCCAAATGAAATATGCGTTCGTCCTGAACATTTAATTTAATTCCAACCTTTTTTTCTCCCCATCCCCACATACCCTTTTTCTGTTCGTTGATCACAAAATTCATGAATTGGTCTTTGATGTACTCGTCGCCCCCGCTGTCCGCCACCCACGACAGCCTTTTCAAGGCAGTCATCGAGTTGCGCTTGATGCTGAACTGATCCACTTGAGGAGTTGGTCTGCGCCAGTTGACGAGCGGAGGAGGCGCATGTTGTGGGTAGGCGGGAGGGAGCGGCGGAGGGGGCGGCTAATGTGTGTGGAAAACATTAATATTGTCTTTTTAAGATTGGGTTGGGTTGTGGTGGTGATCCAAATAATACCTTTAGTTGACTCCGGTCCTGTGGCCGAACACATGCGCAGTCGGGCACCTCCTGCCCTCCTCCTCCTCCTCCCCCTCCGCTCTTCCCCACCCCGTTCTTCTTCACCGAAGTGTCCCTCTCCCCTCCGCCAATGTTCTTCTCCTGCTGAAAATGCCAATTTAGATGCCTTCAACATTTTGGCACTACTCACTTTGAACGGGACTACCGATGCCCTCGGTCTCTTTTCGGTCCGTTCCCTCGTCACAATGTTCCTTTCGCTGTTTATCCGACGCTGGAGGCAAACAGCCGCATCGGCTGCTGCAGCTCTCCGCTGATAAAGCAGTTCCAACTAAAAATGAACTGGTTAAAAGGGGACATGTGCTGTCCAGACTGGCCTGTCTTCTCAGTGTGTCCACCTTGCCCACCGCCCTCCTCAGCTCTTCTTCATCTGAACATGTTCTGTTAATACACACTGAACTTCTTGTCTGTCTCTGCGTATCCCCT
Source organism: Rotylenchus robustus (assembly GCA_034700465.1). NCBI lineage: Eukaryota > Metazoa > Nematoda > Chromadorea > Rhabditida > Hoplolaimidae > Rotylenchus > Rotylenchus robustus. The sequence continues at coordinate 6,047 of JAQIYK010000339.1, forward strand.
ACCATGTGCATACTCCGCCTCCATCAGTCCCAGCTCTCTGCTCTGCCTTTGGTTGTGTTCCCTCAGCTGTTTTGCGTCCCGTTGTCGGCTGCTTAGTTGTGCCAGTTCAAGCTCGTCCCGTCCAATTTGTGCCCGAAGATTGGCCATCAATCTGAACACGGATCAGAAACTTGTTTTGTTGCAGTTTACAATATCTATGATCATAAACCGTCAAAACCAATTGTAAATGTTTACGATTTTAACACTTATTGTTTTTTGCCCCACCCCCCCCCCCCTCCCCCGGATTTAATGTGACTCACCCCCTCCCCTTTTCCCAAAACACCAAAATAATAACAAATAGGCCAAAATCAGCTGAGTCTCCCTTCGCTGAATGATCCACCACCCCCCACCCCCAATTCAGATTTTTGAATTTTCCGATTGGCGCCTTTTGCTCTTTACATTTTGGCATTCTGTTGCTGCTCCTTTTCGTTGGCTGCGGTCTGTTTGGCCACTCCGAACAGTGCCACTGCCTTCCGCCGCTCGTCCAGCTCCTCTTCATTGGTCTCAATCTGGCGCTGCTGGTTGCGCGCAAGTTCGAGCAGTTCGTCGAAACTGACATGAAATGTCCGTTCTCCTGATCTCTACTCTGTCTAATCTGTCCAAATTACCTCATCTGTCCAAAGCGACTTCGGCCCCTGGCACCGATGCCACTCCTCCCAACTGATCCACCTGGTGCTGATCCTTCCCGATCGAATACTCCTCGAAGTTGGCTTCTCATGCTGTTGGTACCGAGTTCGATGCCGATGCCAGTCGAGGAGGAAGCCACGGAGCGATGGAAAGGAACGGAAGGCCTTTGGAGGGAAGGAACGGACACGGAACCGGGCAAGGTCAGCACTTGACGGACGGAGGCGGAGGAGGACGGGGGGAAGGCGGTGGTGGCCAAAGGGGGTGGCTGAGCGACGCGGAGGGGACGTGCGGAGGGCGAAGAGGCGGAGACGGGCGAGGAGGCGGACGCCGGAGAGTGGAGCGGCATCGGGGCAGTCAGTTGCTGAAGGAATGAAGGAACAATGGACTGTTTGAATTTGGAATTTGAACTTGGCAGGTAAAAACAATGGGGCACCTTATTGACCTAAAATAGCCTTAGGACAAAAAACTTGATCTGCCTAAGGGCATAGGCATGAAGAATATGACATAGGTAGACAACAGAAAGTTAGAGGTAGAAGACAGAGCGAAAGGGAAGAACGGGTGGGTGGTGGGGGAGAATGAATGATATGTATGTGTTTGTGGGAGAAAGAGGGATGGAATTTGGAGAAGGAAGGGGAGGGGAGGGGAGCAGGGGAGGGGGTGAGGTGGTCATCAACAGCAGCAACAAAGAAAGGTGGGGGCGGAGGAGGGCAAAGGGAAGAGAAGGGAAGGGCGATCGATTTGGGCGACGCGCAGAAGAACAGACAAAGCAAGAAAAAGGAATAGATAGGGGAAGAAATGGGGAGAGAGTGTTGGGAATAGAGTGATGCAGAGAAAAAAGGAGGCAGAGAAAGAGAAGGGACAGAGAATAGGACGCTGGCGGGAGATGGCCACAGGTGTGTCCTTTGCCATTAGAAACACCCCCAAGGAGGGAGGAAGGAGAGGAGAAGGGTAAGGGGGGGCATTGCCCATTTGGGACACTTTCTCTTCCCTTCCCTTCTCTGTCTGTTTGTCTCTCTGTCTGTTGCCCTCTCCCCACTGACCCACCTCACTGTCCACTCCATGCCCTACCTCTACCTACCCCATCCCATCCATCTATCCTTCATATCGAATCTATCTCATCCTTCCCCTCCCTCAGCTCCTATTCCATCTAATGACCCACCCAGCCCCCCGTCTCTCTCCCCCTTTTCTCTCTCATCAACTCACTACTGGACTTTTTTGCAGTCCGTTGGATCAGAGGAGAGCAGAGTAGATGGATTGGGATTGGGTGGGGATTGGAATTGGGAGTACCGGATTGGAAATCGGAACGTGGGGAGCGATGCGCGGACGACGAGATCCGGACCCATTTGGGATGAGAGGGAGGGGAAGATGGGGGGGGGAGATGATGATAATGATGGTGATGAGCTACTCAATGGAAGGGAAGGAAAAAGAAAGAGGGGGGAGGGGGGAAGGAAGAAACAGATGAACAGCAGAGGGGGGGGGAGGAAGGGGGAAGTGCTGTTTGCCACTCACAGTCAGTTTTTAGCTTTCGAATGGAACGAAAGCCGGTCAGGGAAAGAGAAGTGAGTCCTTCCAGACGAGTGGCCGGCTAATATTGGACGGGACGGACCACTCGCATCTCTGTCCCTCCCTCCCTCTCTCTGTCTGTCTGACTCTCTTCTCCACCCCTATCTTTATCTGTTTTCCCCTCCCCTCTCCCCCTCTTTCTCTATCACTCTCTCTGCTGATCTGATTTATTTGTGTGTGTTTCCTTCCCTCCCCTTCCTCCCCCTGTGATCGTCGTCCTCGATCGGAAGCCAACATCGCCCACCGATGAGTTGGCCACCCAAGCACCGTCGTCGATCATGGCCAAAAGAGTGAAAAAGGCAAAGAATGAAAACGGGAAAGAGGGGAAAGAGGGGAGGATGGACAAGGGAGGGGGAGGTGGGGGGGGGGAGGGGAAAGAGATGGTGGGGAGGGGAGGTGGAAGAGGGGATGGGGAGAGGGGGGAGGGGATGGGGGGAAGGGAAAGAGATGGAGGGGAGGGGTTAGGGGTAGGGGAGGTGGGCGGAGGGGGGAGAGTAGACAAGGGGGGATGAGTACGAATCAAAAGTGAGCAAATGAATGAATGAATTGATGAGCAAACATTTATCTCCTTTTCCCTCACCCCCACCCCCCCCCATCCAATCTCTAAACTATATGTTAGTCTTCTTCCACTTTGGCTTTCCCGATACGAAAAGATGTACATTAATATTATCTAAGCGGATCAGCGAGAGGAAGTGATAAGGGAGAAAAGTGAGGGATATGACCAATGAATTGAGAAGAAGAGAGAGAGAAAGAGAAAAAAGTAAAGGGGAGAACAGAACAACGGCGGAATGGACAACATGACAAGTTGCGAAGAATGGGAAACTGACTGGTCGAGCATCCCCGGGGGCATGGTTTAGAAAAAAGTGATAAATTGATAAGTTGGGTGGTATAGAGTTGTTCCAATTTGGTTTTGTACCTCCACCGATTGGTAATGGAACTGACGGGGCGGCTTCTCGGGCGGCTTTTCCCCGATGCTTGTGCCGGCTGCTGATGTCGATGGTGATGAAGTGGATGATTGTTGTTGTTGTTGTTGTTGTTGTTGTTGTGGTTGTTGTTTTTCATCTCCTCCCATTGTCCCGGTTTGAACAGCCAATTTGGCACCCAATCGCAACATAATTAATACTAATAATCAATTGGTGGGGAAGGGGAAAAATGGCCAGCGGAGGGCATTTTGGCTGAAACCAAAAATTGAACTGAGAAAATGGCAAAAAAGGGAAAGGAATGCGCAAGGGAAGGAAAAGTGTAAAGTAATGTAGAAAAGGGGAGGGAGGGAATAGTAATAACTGTGGGCAATGTGTGGTTGTTTGGGCAAGTGGTCTGATGACTGTGATATTGGGGGCATTGAAAACGAATCACGCGAAACTCTTTTTTTACCCTTTTTAGATCTGATCAATGCATCTTCCTTTTAGGGACTATATACTTCATGTATTAGAAACTCAATTTTCACAGTTTTCAATTTTAAACTGCCACTCCTATTTAGGACATTGGTAAGGAGTAAGGCCATTCTTAGGTGTTCAGCAAGTTCCGGTTACGGATCCCGGAAGTTCTGGGGTTTTTTGAGTTCCGGTTCCGGAATCCAGTTCCGGACAGGATTTGGGTTCCGGTCAAACCGTAACTTTTTGAACCCCTATGAATGGAAAAATTTTGAAAAAATTCAAAATTTTGGGCGAATTTTTTGGAGCAAAATAAGTTATTATGCTTTAGTCAAAAAACAGAAAAAATAAGTTCCAGAGCAGTGGTAGAGATAGGAGACGGGGAAAGATAAGCGGGGTAGGGAGGAGGGCGAAAAGAGGAAGGAAGGAGCACAGATGGGTTTTGGTCGCCGAGGGATTTCCCGGGATTGACTGGAAGAGGGAGGACCAAAGGGAAGGAGTGACCGGACGGAGGGCCTTCTTTTGGCTGGTTGCTGCCCCATCCCACCGTGCTGTATTTCTGTTGTAGCGCGAAATAAACAAAAGAATGGTGGGAATTGGGGGAGGAGGGGAAGGGGAGGGAGGGGGGAAAGGGGAGGGGAAAGGGGGGGGGAAGGAGGGGAAGGAGAAGGGGAAGGAGAAGGGGAAGGAGGACAGAATGGACGGACGAATTTTGAGAGTCCCCAGTCTCCCCCTCCCAGCATCATCATTCATCAATCCGACAAATCTCTTCTCTTCCCACAAAATATTGGCTTGGAGGGCGAATGGATGGAAAATTAGACTGAAAAGAAAGGAATGGACGGAGGAGGGAGGGGAAAAGGGGGAGGGATTGGGGGAAGGAGGTCGGAGGAGGAGGTGGTGAGGGAGTGGGCGATGGGGTGAGGGAAGGGCATAGACCCGGGGAAGGACGAAGACCAGAGGGGGGAGGGGAAGCAATCCACAACCCTCTCTCCCTCCCTCTCTCCCTCCCTTTTTCCCTTCCGCCATCTCTTCCCCTTTCTCCGATGGATGTGTTTTGTCCGAGGTGCGGATGGGATGGATTGGGTGGTGGGTGGGTAGCGGATGGGCAGTGGTCGGCGGGGGAAGGGGACGAACGGGGAGAGGAGGGGGCGGATGCCGCGCAATTATGGATGTCCGTTGTCGCGCGGAGGGCAAAAGGTGCGAAGGCATCGATCGATCTGATGGAATCAAACTCATGCCGGAAGGGGTTCATTGGAAACAGACATTGTACTGCTTGCCATTGATGTACTTTGGACAACAAGCAGTCCAATTTCAAACTGTCCCAATGAGTTTGTTTTGGGAGTTTTGAATGAATTTTTTGTTGGAATTTTCGTTTGATTTTTGATGGATTTGCTTCGCCGCTGTGCTTAAAGAAATGAATGAATGGATGGCTTTGGGGTAAAGCAAAACGAAGAAGAACAAGAAAAGAAGAAGGACGGAGGGTTAAGTTAAGATAGAGGGGGGAAGGGGAGGGGCGAGGAGGGGGAGGGGGGGGGAGAATAAAGGGGGTGGAGAGGGTATTTGGAGATTTGGCTTGTCACACACAAAATTGATGGATCCATTGGTCGGTCGGAGGAAAAGAAAATCGGAGAAGGAGGAGGAAGCCGATGGGGAGGAGAATGGGTTGGGGGAGAAGCAAGATGGATGGGATGGAGAAGCCGGAGGAGGATCGGCGAAGGGAGAACAAGCAACTCCCATTGGAGTTGGAGGGAGGGGATCAAAACGAACATTGGGGCTAAAAGACTTCTTTGCCAAAACTAAAATTGGTTAAAATTTAAGAACATTCATGGAAGGAAGGTTCAAGCTGTGTGCTCGGTGTGATCGGGTGGGGTGTTGGTGTGATCAGTGTCTTGTGCTGGTACACCTCGACTCGCCCCGATCGGACCCCTTCCTCCTTGGCCACTGTTCCCCCCCCCTCCTCCCCTCCTTCTCCCTTCCCTTCCGTGCAATTACTTCTTCCCAAGTTCCCTCCCTCATTCATCATTATCTCTTCGCCTCCCCAACAGGTTTTTGCCCTTCCCCACCAACCAAACAGAACATATCCATCCATCTCTCTTTTCTTTGTCCTCCTAAAAAATCAAAACAAAAAACTATTCCACAAGTCCAGGATAGGAGATGGTAAGAAAGAAGGAGCCACTGGAATGACCACCGACGGGGGAGAGGACTTAGAAAAATGCCCATAAGTGGGGGGTCAAGTGTTGGGATTTGATACTTTTTCAATTTTGTGAAACTTTAAGAACGGTTGAATTGGAATTTGTTATTCTCATTATAAGTAGTTTAGGGAGAAAAACAAAAAGACTTGCCATCTTATGAATAATGTAATTGATTATTCGTGTGATTCATCGCAGAATAAGCAAAATGGGAGGGAGGGGGAAGGGGGAGAAAAAAGTCAGAAATTGGATGGAAAAGCAAAAGAAAAGGGAGGGGTAGGGGGAGGGGGGTAGAAGGGATCGTAAAGGGGAAAATCGGGGGAAATGGGGAGAAAATAGGGAAGAGATGGACGGGGAGGGGGGGGGGGAAGGGAAGAAAAAGGGTGGAGGAGGATGGAACATCCAGAGGGAAGAAAACGAAAACAGATGGAAAATGGGGAGGGGAATAGAACGAGAGAGTGTGGGGGGATATCGAGGAGGAGGACATGACGGATGAGAAACAGTGCGGAATGAGAGGGGCATGAGGCGAACTTGCCTGAGGCACCCTTTCAAATCTGAACTTGAAATCCGACCCCAGCCCCGAACCCATCCGTAGTGAACTCACCCTGATTGGGATGTACCGAACTTGGCCAGGTGCTGTACTGGCCGAAGGGGCCACGATCACTTGTTGCCTATCGGCGGCATGGAGCAGTGACACGGCGGGCTGAAGCTGAACACGGTCGGACGATGGCAAAGATGGTGGGTGCTGGGGAAGGTGGTGGTGGGCAATTCTGAAAAGGGCGGATACTGTAAATTATTTGATATAAAATACTGTGCATTTGGGACATTTCTGTTCTCGCTGTGTTTGATTAAATGATAATAAAATAACATGCCAAAACCCCTTGGAATTCCCCCCTTTTCAGAGTTGCAAAAGTGAACATTTTGAGGAGCAAAAACTGTGTGTGTACTAAAAAGGAAGTTGCTGAACATTCTCTTCTGCACAACACATCCCACAAAATAGCAATTTCGGAACAATTTCTTGGGCAACATTCGTTGGACAAAATGTTGCGCAGAATGGGTTTATTCATTTTGCATTATCCCTACAATTTGATTCCCTGTCAGGGTGGTTTTTTACCACGCTTTTATGTGGCTTTTGCCACATTTTCGACCTTCTTGCCACCTTCTTGCCACATTTTCGACCTTCTTGCCACCTTTTTGCCACATTTTCGACCTTCTTGCCACCTTCTTGCCACATTTTTGAATTTGCCACCTTTTGACTAATTTTTGGTGACTTTGATTAATTTTGCCAAAATTTCAATGGGAATTTAGTATAAAAATTGCAAAATTTTCGCCGCGGCGCCTCTTATTTCAACCAATTTGGTTTGATTAAAGTTTGGTTTTTTCTATCAATAAGATGAAAAAATAATAATTTACGCATCTTTGATGGTCGATTTTTGGGGATTTTGGAGATGGTAGGTACCCTGATCGGCACCATCGATCGATTTATTTTTAAATTTCCTACGCTAATATTTTATTATTAATATTTTAAAGAAATACTATCAAATGTTCTAATAAATACTACTTGCAAAATAAATTTTTTATTAAATAATAAATAAATTTCAATTCTGGATAAATTTTGGTAAAAATTACAACCCTAAGAATTGAATTTGAAAATCCCGGCTTATGACCTCTTTATTTCCGATGCCGACTTGCTCAAAAAGTCGATCGAAAAATATAAAGAATAAAGTGATTTTAACATATTTTTCCTTATTTTTACATGTTTTATGACTTTTTGCCACATTTTTGGACTTTCAAGCCACTTTTTTGATACTCCAAGTCACATTTTGGGCCTACGGCCACCCTGTTCCCTGTCCGCTCCTTCCCTAAACCAACCCATTGGTGTTCAGTTGGCTGATTGACTCTGCGCCGAACACCGCGTTCACCAACTTCAGTTTTGTGGACGTGGACGAGGAACAGTCCCGACTGAACTCGGTGGAGCGCACCAAAGAGGAGGAGCAGGAGGTGGGCAGCACCGGGACGGACATCCGCCGGGGTTGGAATGGCAACATAAACTTTGAATGGGTAGTCCAAATTGCTAAAGAAAACCATTTTTGGGCAAGTGAAACATAACAGAGTTGGTACTGGGCCATGAAATGGAATGGATGAGTTGGACGGACGGGCGGATCAAAATGGTTGGAATCGGATAATTCGATCAGAAAAACGGATCAAATGCCCACGAATAACTCGGTTGCTCCTTGATAGGCCCCCAGCGGGTTATCACATTAGTCAATTTCCGATTGGTCACAAATTGACCCAAAATGTGCCATTTATTGAAATTGGTTTGGTAGGATGCGAACGAAATACACATCGTAAATAAGGGAAGGTTGAGGAAGGGGAAGGTCCAAAGAGACACATTAGCACCCGGGGGAACAAGCATCGTGTGGCCCCCTCTCTCCCCCTCTTTCTCTTCATTATCTTTTCCTTTACATATCCTTCATTCATCATCTGCACCCAGCCTCCTAACTAATCTGTGCGCGACTGCTAAAGGGTAACTAACCAATTAGAGGTGATGACCGATGAGATGGGCACCGGAAGGAGTGGCGGAAGTGCTGGGGGAGGGAGGGGAAGGAAGATGAGATGGATGGGGTGGAGGGAATGGATAAGACGACGTCGAGAAGAACAACACCTTGCTCACCAAACATATCTTTTCCGCCCACCCACCCAATTGATCACCCCCTTCCCCCGGTGCTGCTCCTCCCTTCTTCCTGCTGTGATGAATGAAGAATGGGCTGGTTGCGCGAGAGGAGGACACTTCGCCGAAGAATGGATGAACCAATCCCCCCAACCCAACCAACTCTTTCCCTCCCCCACTTCTTCTCCCCCCTGGTACTAAAACCACCGATTAAACGGGGGATTATCCCCGTCCATTCCCCCCGCACGTCCTTTGTCCGAACTTTTCCGTGTCAAGTCGAAAAAAGTGGGGAAAAAGAACCTTTTTTTGAAAAAAGGAAAATATGGATGGAAAGAAAAGGAGAGGGAGGAGAGGAGAGGAGAAGGGAGGTGAAGAGAGTCCACCCGATAAACCCTTTTTATTGAAGAGTCCAAAAGTCGGTTTTGTCTTGACTGTGAGGGAGTTTTGTATCCGGACAAAATTAGTCACAACAATTGTTTTGATCGCAAAGTGTGTTTGGGGCAAAGAAAGGAAAAGGAACCCTATTAGTAAAGTTGGCCTGAAGAGCAAATTGGGGGTTTGTGGACGGGACATGTTCTGAATGGGAAGGAGAAGCAAAAAGAGTGGACGGAAGGAGGGACGGACAACTGGGCGAAATGTGTGGGCGGGCACACTCTTCTTATTACTTGCTGGACGGTCGGTCGGGTGGCTGGTTGTTACTTGGATTTGTGGGATGGGGATGAGTGGGTG
>JAQIYK010000340.1:0-15234 GCA_034700465.1 Rotylenchus robustus
TTTAGTTGATTGTTTGTTGATTTTGAAGTATTTTTGGCGAAAATTCGGAAAAAAAAGTAATAGACGAAACCGCCACTTTTGGCTTAGTAGACGTAGACGAAATCGCCAGTAGACGAACTCGCCGGCAGCGAAATAAAGGAAAAGTGAAAAATTGGCATTCTGTCCAATTACTATTTTCAAATGCCATTTATCAACGCAAATGGTTATACCGTCTCTTTTTCGGCTTTTTTTTTGGGAAAAGAGGCAAAAATTTATATGCAATATCACTCACTCAAAGCACATCATCAAAAATAAAAAAATGTGACTAAAAATTTGATTATATAAATGAAGGGGAAATATTTAGTAAACAATTGGTAATGTTCCCGTTTGTTCTTCCTTCCCAACTGAAGAAAGGTCTTCCGTTTCGAGCTGGTCACTGGTCAGTCAGTTTGCGGTGGATCGATGGGCGGCTATGGTGAAATTAAAAAATGTTATTGAGCAAAAATAAGACCAATGGAGTATCGCTAGACAGTGTTTGATTCTTCGAAAGTCTAATTGTCCGGCTTTTAGTCCCCTCGATCGTTGGTCCAAATTGTTATACCCCGTGGCGACCAGTGGTCGCTGCGAATGACTGTTCCGAGTCCAAATCCGCCGCCGATTGTGGTGGCCACCGTCGTCGGTTGGCTGTTTCCGTCCCAGCAGCCGCCTCTGCCGCTGTTCCCGTCGTTCGGCGGTCGTCCGCGCCACTGGCGGAGCAGTGTCTCCCAGTGCATGCGCACCAACTCTGTCACCGCAACTGCGGCGGGTTGCCGGTTCTGGTGGTGCACCACACTGGCCGATGTCGACGACACGGCCTCCATTCCCTTCATCGTCCTTCCCATCGTCGTCAAATCCGTTTTCATGCCGTTCCGTCGTCGATCGTCGTCGACCACCTTGGGCACTTTCTTCTGCTGATGGCAACCTTCCATTGAACAAAAAAGGAAATTCAAGAATAAAAATTCCAAAAACCTTTAGCAGAGATTTGGGCTGAACTGGAGCTGAACTTGGGTATGGACTTTTGGATAAAGGAGCAGAGGCGGGGCGTCAGCGGAGGCACATGGCCACAGTGCAACTTCGGGTTGGGGTTGGCCGAGTGACGGTTCCTTGAGGGAAGTGGTCAACTGGTCCCTGGAACATTCAGAAGTATAATGTACCTGCTTCGCCTGGAGGAGAACATCATCTGGCATCCCTGCACCGTACACCTAAACAGGGATCCAATTGGCCAATCTGTCCACATTGCTCCTCCATGGCCATCACTCACTTGTGCATCTCCCGCAAGTGCACCGCACTGTTGTGTATCTTCAGGGCGCCCTTGTCGCAGAAGCTCTTCCCGCACTTTGCGCATTGCACCCGCTTCTTGTCTGCCTTCGCCCGTTGGGCCTCCCGGCGTTTCCGCTCCTCCTCCTGTTTTACATCCAGTTCGCTCGTCTTAATAATGGATGACCTTCCCGATAAAAATAAGAACCGACTTTTTCTGTGGATGCTGAACGGCACTGTTGCTGGTTGGTATTGTTGGTCATCAGGAATTCGACGCTGAAGTTTGCTGCTGGCATTTTGGGACAGTTCGGAGGTCAGAAAGATGCCGACGAAGACGAGAGGGGAAGAGAGGGAGGGTGGTGCCAAAATTGGGTGAGTGCGGTAGAAGGGACGACGAATGGGGACGGACGGACGGACGGGAGGGACAAGACGAGGCGGTGGCACGCCGAAGGACGACAACGGCGCGACGAAAGGACGGCGGAGGGGACCAATGGGAGGAGGACCGGGCGGGAGAGAGGCGGTGGCACCGTCCCCCGCGGAGGGTGTGTCCTCCCCCCTCCCCATCTACTCTCGTCTCCTCCCCTCCCCTCCTCTGCTCTCGTCTCCTTCTTGTCCCCTTCCCCCCCTCTAGACGACCCCTTTTCGTCCCTCCCCTCCCATTCCATCCCCTTTCTTCTTCTTTTTCTTTCCCCCGCCTTTTTGTGTCTCTTGCAAAAAGACCGTATATCTCTCCCTGCTGATGTGGCCTTTTTTGGGAAAAAGACTATGATAGAGTCACGGTGGTAATTTTTCAAAAACCTGAAACCAAAGGTATTCCACAAGCCAACCTCGACCATTTTTCTGAAATGGTTCGAATGGATAAGATTTTTGATGTTAGTGGGCAAAATTGTGCCAATTGGAGTTGTGGACATGCTCCCAATTTCAACCAACGGCGTCAACCCAATAATCCCCCGAACCCCTCCCCCCCCTCGAATACTCCTTGGGTTCGATCCAATGGACCTTTCCATTCCATTTTCGCTCGCTTGATATGTCTTCACATCATTCCTTTCTTTCCCTTCCCTTCAAATGCCATATTTGGTGGATGGGGATGGTGTCCATGGGGGAGGAAGTGTTGAATGATTCGCATTTGCATAATCGCTCCGACTTGTCCGTCCCCGGAGAATTGCATGGCCCGACTGTTGACCAACCAACGGGGTCAAGATTAATGGCCCGAGGAAGGGATGTGTTGGTGGGGGGGGAGGGGAGGGGGATGATTGTCAATGTTCCCCTCCTCCCCTTCCGCCATTTTCTGTGTGTGTTTTTTGCGGGCTGTACACCCAATAAAAGGAACCCGGGGAATGGGCCTGGGCGGGGGCTAATTGGGGGATTGAGACATTCGCCGCCGCCGCGGCAATCCATTCCCTCCCTCCCAACCCAACACGACGACGATGTGATGGGTTGGTTGGTCGGGGTGCTGAAAGGGGCACGATGAATGGATGGATAGGCCGGGCCCTAAGGCCACTTTTTTGGTGCCATTCCCATCGACACAAAAAACATCGGTGGATGCGGACAGATTGTGGCGGGCAAGGATAGGCTTGGGATGGTCTGCCCCTTTTTGCCCGCTCTTCCCCAATTTGCATTTTGCCCATTCACTTTTTTGGCCTTCCCCGTCCCCCACCGTCCCGTCCCTCCGGCCTCCAAAGGGTGGATGCAACTTCCCTCCCTCCCCAAGCTCATCCCTCATCCGTCCTTGGTCCCCTCCCTTCCCTGGCTCTGTTTTCTGTCAACTTCACCACCCGCCCAATGGTGCCATTCCCCTATGCCCCCGGGGAGTTCCATGCCGTTTGGCCCCTTGAATTATTGTCGGCCCCCGGCGCCTTTCGACACTCCGTTGCGGGGAGGGATGAGTCCCGGGGTCATTTATCCCGGGTCGCAAAATGCTCTCCAGGGAACAGCGGAGACCGACGACGGAAAAGTAGCGGGGAGTAGAAGCTATTTTGGAGGAAATGGGAGGAAGGACACTTTGAAAACGGAAAAGCAAAAGAAGGCGGAGAGTGTTATGCAAGTGGTATTGGCGGGGATAACTTTTATGATCGGCAAAAATGTCCTATCGAAGGGGAAACTAACAGAGATGGGTACTTTTGTGAATGGGGTGGATAAAGGATGTGATCTAACCAAGATGGATGCTGATGTCGGGATGGACAACCCACTTGCTAGGAATCCTGTTGATCTATCAGATATTCGGATTTTGAACAAATTTAAATTGTTGGGAATCATAGCAAGTGGGGCTGGGCATGGGATAGCTAGTCGAGGTAAACAAATATAAAGGCAATTTCACCGGTTGTTCTGGTCCCAGAACACTTCCCTCGTTTGTTTAGTCCATTCTTTCTTTCTTTTTTTATTTCTCGTCGCATTTTGGCTGTTGGGAGGTGAACAGTCTGAATATCTGATGGAGTTCCATTTGATGGGAAAGTACTGCTTGAAGTTGGGCAGCAGGGACCACCGATGGCGACGGGAGCAGAGGGACAACGTCGGGTGGGAATCCTCTACAAAAGGTGGAAATTAAAAAGGGTTACGTGGGCAAATGTTGTCTTATCTCCCGACAAATGTGACGCATCTAACTAAGGGGACCTTTTTAACCCTAAACAGCGTAAAATCCACGTTTGTTTGCCGGTTTATTGGAGTCTCCCCCAACTCATCACCATCCAAACCCAAAAAACGGATGGCGATGAGTTGGGTGGTGATGGGTTTATTGTTCGGCTCGGCTCACCCTCCGTCTTCTCCACTGATGCCGGTCTCTGCCTCGTCCCTCCTGTTGGTGTCTTCCTTCTCTTCGTCCTGCTCCATCTTCGTCTTCTTCCCCTCCTTTTTGTTGTCTTTTCCCTCCTCCTCCAAGTTGGGCGTTGTGCACACCAATGCGGAATGCATGTTCGCGTTCAGCGAGTGTCTGTTCCTAATTGTATTTGTTGTTTATTTACCATTGTTTTTGCCCCTTCTCCTCCCCTTCTCCCAACTCCCAATAACCTGCTCCTGCGTGACGAGAATGCCCGTTCGCATCCCTGCACCGTGCAGAAGTGTGTCTCCTTCAGATGGACCGCACTATTATGGATCTTCAGAGCGCCCTTGTCGCAATAGGTCTGTTCTCACAAAGGGGCCAAATGAGTCTAATGCATTCGAATGGGAACTATCAATGTTTTGGTATTTTAAATTTTAAAAATATTTTATTTTAAAATTTTCAGGTTACAGTTTACTCATTCGGTACCTTGAAACACATTGGACACTGCACCCGCCTCTTCCCGACCCCGCCGAACTTGTTGTTGCAGTTGCTCCTCCGCCATGCTCCTCCTCCGCTCCCTTTTCTCTCCCTCTCCATCGCTTTCCCTCTCGCCATCCTTCCTTGCACTGCTCCTGTCCCTCCTCCATCTTCTCCCCTGTCCTCCGCTTTTTCTCCTCCTCCGTCGTCCCCAACTTCCATCTTCGTCGTCCTGTCGCTGCTATCATCTCGATCCGTTTCATCTCCTTTCAGCTGCTTTAAGTCTAAAAACAAAAACAAATTATTGTCATCAATAAGAAAAAGTTATTGTCAATTTTTGGCAGGGAGTACTGCCAAATCGAGTGCATTTTTATGATTTTAGTAAAAAAACATAGTCTGCCAAAAACGTAAAATTAGCAATTTTAAAAACTCCGAATTATGGTACAAATAATGCATAAAATGTTTTTCCTATTGTCCTCACCCATTTCATTTGTTTCCGAAGTGTCCACGACTCCACCCTCCGCAGTGGTGGCACCCTCCGCAGTTAGTGGTGGTAATGAATGATCTGCTGCTGTGGCTGTTTGGTTGTTCTCCTCCTTCTCCTTCGCCTCCGTTGCTGTTGTTGCCCTCGTCTCCCTCTCCTCCTGGTGCTGCTCATGTCTTTGTTGGGGTTGTTGTTGCTGCGACTGTTCCCCGCCCAGTGCGAAGGTGACCAGCGAGTGCAGTGCGCACTGTCGCAGAGAATGCGCGAGTGGCGCCAACTCGGGCACAACGGAGCCGACCGTGCTGAGCAGCTGCAACTCGGTGTGCAACGGAGCACAGTGCCAAGTGGTGGCGCCGGCGGGCGGCTTAACGGGGAAGGGAAAAAATATTTCACTTTAATCAATTTAATCAAAGATATTTTCATTAACATTTGTTACATTGGATTGGTAGCCTCTTGCAAACTCTGCCAGGGTCCATCCGTGTCGGGCCAGCAATGGCTCCAGTTCAGCAGCTGGCAACGACTCGAACATCCGATCGAGCAATATCTGGAAGGTTGCCAGACAATCAATTAAGAAAAGATAATTAATTAATATTAAGATAATTAAATTGGAATTATAGGCGTGGAAATATGGAAATATACCCCCTATCGAAAATAATATTTGAAGAACGATAAGGTGTTGATATTTCCGGGTCATGCTGCCCCTAAATATTTTTGAAGGGGTATCACCATCGACCACTGTACTGCTCGAACTTGATACGATCTGATTGGTTGGTTGATCGGATCAAATTAATCCTATAATTAATTATTTGCTAATTTGTACCATACCTTCAGTCTAATTGGAAGGGCATGGAAGCCGTGGAGCAGAAGTGATGCCAGCTGGGGCAGGAAGAAGAACGAAGATGATGTGGAGAAGATGGAGGAGGATGAAGATGAAGAAGAGGAGGAGAGCGGAGGAGACAGAAGCGGGCTGAGCAGGAGGAGGCGGGAGGCGGAGGAAGAAGCGGAGGGAGTGCAGAAGCCGAAGGACGCCGAGGAGGAGGGCACCATCATCGCCGTACTGCTCGAACTTGTTGGTTGTTGGCAATGAGCCAGTATCTGAATGAAAAAGGTTGTTCACTTAACGAACTGTTTAATATTTTGTAGAAAAAGGAAGGAATGAAACCTAAACAACATACACACAGCAAATGATAAATGAACTTCACCAACAGGTGAACTTTCCAGACTATCTTTTGAACAAATTCTCTTCTCCTTCCTTTAATGTTAGGTGAAAAACCGACAGGGTAAATCGCTTCAATGGATATTTTCAATGTGCGGAAAGGACGGAGGGAGGGGGAGGGAGATGCAGATGAACGGTATAAATAAAAGAAAAAAAGGATAAAAATGGAAAATAAATAGCAAAATAGAAAGGAGGGGAGGGGAGGGGGAGGAAGGAAAGGGTGTTCTACCCCGATGGAGAAAAAATGGGGAAGAGGAGGGAGGGGGAAGGGAGAGGGAAGGGTAGGGTAGGAGGGGATGATTGTTGTGATGAGATGGTCGGCGGGGACGGCAATGTCAACACACTCTCCCCCTCCCCCGGCGGGTAGACACCCCACCCCACTCACTCAGTCACCATCCATCCATTCCCCCCCCCCCTCCCACGCCTCCTTTCGTCCTCATCATCATACCGTATTTATAAAAGAAAAGGACGGGAAGGGAATGGACAGAGACCGCCGATGGGGACATTTTGTTTTTTGAGAAAAAAAGGAAAAAAGGGAAGGTTGATAGAGAGAGAATGGAGTAAAGGGAGGGAATGGATGGAGGAATGAATCAACAAGAGAAGGAACGGACAGAAGAGGAGAACAACCCGCCGGGGAAGGAATGGGCGGACGGAGGGATGTGAAATGTGGGAAAGGCAGGGGGACCGCGGAAGAACCGAACGAACAGTGCCAGATCGATGGGAGGGAGGGTGGTGGCCAAGGGCCAAGGCCATCTCACCCGTCAGTCCCCCCCCTCCTCCGATGGCAATTTTCTGCTTCCAATCTGCTGCAAGTCCTTTTGCTCTTTCCATTCCCTCCCCCCAACCCTTGCCCCGTCTTCCAACCCATCCGTTTGTTCATCACTTCTTTATCTACCCGTCCTCCCCAAATCCCACACGTCCATTGTCCCCTCCCTTTCTCTTCGTCTCCTCCCCTCACCCTGCCAATATTTGTCTCTGCTACCGATTGTCAGTGGATGGAAGGTGAGAAAAAATTGCCTACTCCGCAATCAGTGCTGGGGACGAGGTAAACTTTCTCGGAAAACGCCTCCCCCGACCGAGGTGACAATTGCTTGCATTCCTGCCGTGGACCTCTGGGAGTGATTTGTGGCTATTAGCACAAAGTGGTGGTAGAAAAAAGAAGTGGAGGGGGCGGTTGGTAGCAAAATGGAGGAGAAGATGGCACACCTGACGGTGGTGGCAACGGGGAAAAAGACGACAGCCGGGGACGAGGAAGGACGGAAGGTGCACACGCGACAATTGACACCAATTGGTAGGGACAATGGATGGGGGAACTCACGGAAAGGAAGGAAGGGACCCAATTAACGGTGCAAAAAAGAAAGAAGCCAAAAATAACATAGCAGCGAGTCGAAGAAGCCGAAGCGACTTGGATAATTGGATAAACAATAAGTGGATTTGAGCTCGAAAAACATTTTTAAACATTTGTATAACCAACAATAAAAACATTTATGAAATTAAACCGTTGTTGTCCTTATGTGTGCTCTTCCTTCGGTTCGTCCAATCCACTGTCTTTCCTCCGTCGTTTTCGTTTTTTCGTCTGCTCGTCCTGATCCTGTTCCAGCACCTTCTTCACATTCTCCTCGCCATGTGCTTCTTCCTTCTTCTACATTTTATATTCCAATACATTGTTAATTCTCCAAGTTTTTCTCACCTTTTCAAGCTCCTTTACATTCTTCCCACCTTTTTTGCGTTGTTTTCGTTCTTTTGCCAATTGTTTTGCCTTTTTGAGCAGTACCCTTTCGAGTGCTTTGCCTTTTATAGGAATGATGTCATCACCACGTTCCCACTCATCCTGTTCCATCGGATAAATCACTTCTTCTTCGGCTATAATGTATCAAATGTGTTGCTTTCCAATAGGTTTTAGCCTACTCTTTTTGTCAATAACAGTCACTTCTCCATCGGCTCTCACTTTTACCATTAACCCATCGGGCAATGTGCTACATTCGCCTGATTCCATTGAATATCGACGCCGTTTCGGAGTTTCCAAATGAACTTCGTTTGCTGAACCTATACAAATGGAAAAAATTAAATCGTAAATTAAATCGATTTTTAGAAATAAAATTGGTAATTTGTTACATTTCAAGAGAAGTAAAATCATTGATTATTAAAGATTAAATAGAAAAATACCAAAATCTACGAAGACCGGAAGTGAAATTTCTGTCCCTGATGTTTGTAGATGGCAACTACGAATGTTTGCTTGCCCACCGGCACAATACTTGATCACAGAATCCACTATCACTCCCAAATTAGCTTCCAACTCTGTCAAATTTTGGTCCAAATTTCCAATTCTGAATAAAGTAAAGTGAATTTAAGAAATTAGATTTATAACAGAACCTGATAGTAATTGTATCTTTCAACGGGAACAAGTGCAATTGTGCGATGGAATAAGCCTCTTGCAATTTTCCGGATATATCAATCGTACTATCAATCGGCAAAGGCATTCTAGAAAAGACAATGTCGAGTTGATTTATAATGGAAAAATAAAGGTACTTTGTCGACTTCCTAAAGTTGCTTCCGAGAAAGTTGAGTGCGATTTTCATGATCTTCTTGTCAACCATAAATATGTCGTAAGTGTTTGCCAATTTCGCCTTTTGGGCATGTTGGGAGTATTCGCGCTTGAGTTGGGTGATGGTGAATATCTAAATCACAAATCATTCAATGTATTATTTTGTCCAATTTTAAATTCGGTACCTTGGAAATGTGTTTTCCCGTCAGTCCGTACTTTTCGCGCAACAATTCTGACCATTCCCTGGCTTGTTTCTCAACATCTGGATCTTTAGATGCCCTATTCGAACGATCAAAATCGGGAAAAATCAGACAAATTGATGTGTTCATCGGGTTTCTATCAGAATAAGGTAGTGATCTAAAGGATAAATAATTACTAATAAAATCAAACGAAAAAGTCAATCATAGATCCCAAGCTCAAAATGACATAAAAACACTTCTATAGATTTTCTAACATGCTAAAAACGAATAAGCAATTGAAAAAACACGGCGCAAAGCGTTAAATCGATTTTTAAAAAATTCTAAAAAATCGATTTTTTGGTCCGAAATTGAACCAGCAACCCCAATTTCACTCACAACTAGTCCCATTATGCTCCAAACATCTAAATTCTTTCATATATGCTTAAAAACAACCTAAAGCTACGGCCTCAATGTGTCCGCTTTACGCTTTTCCCTTTGTGATTTTACGGAACGTAAAATGGATGTGAAAACGGATAGAAAAAGCGAACGTAAAACGGTTGCAAAGCGGATTATTGTGACCACCCTTATTAGCGGACGTAAAAACGGATGAAGTGGAACGTAAAAAGGGGAAGCGTATCTGAAGCGGACGTTTCCAAAAGTTAGATTTTCATCCGCTTCCGTTTTGGGTGGTCTAAATCTCCCAATGTAATTCTATTGGGACCACATTTTTTTTTATCAATTTTCGATCCGCTTTTTTTTTACCGCCGGGAAATTTTTTGATTAATTTAAGCACTTTTGTTAAGAAAATTTAACATTTTTCTCAGAAAAATTTCCCCTTTTCCGCTTCGGCGGGAATTTTTTTCCTATTTTTCGCATGGGGGGAGGGCACGTGCCCCGCGGTGCCCGTAATCAGCTACGTCCCTGTATGGGACCTATGATGAACTACAAATCAAAAAATTTAATTACATGAAATTTCGGAGAGAAGATCCTCGAGTCATTGGGATCTTTTTGTACTTGGCAACAAAGAATACACTGGCATCCGTCTCGGGAAAAAGCAATTTGCGACTCTTCTGCTCGCAATATTCTTGCAATGCGGCAAACGCAAGCCGTGCCTATTAAAAGAAAATTTGGAAGGTAATTGACCCTGCGAAATTTTTACATCAACCTATATAAAGCCTAAAACTGACTAGAAAAATTGTCTACCTATAATTTTACAACATATATTCAATGCAAAAACTTTGATAAAAAATACGAGCAAATTATAAAGAAAAAACAATAGAACAACCTGTTCCTTAATTTCATCAGCGCACTTCTGGTTAACCATTTTTGAAACTAAAATACAGTAGAAACAATATATTCAACAATCCAAAAATACATATTTTGACACAATGCAACATTTACCACAAATAAATATTTATATTTTCTCAACTCCTTCGATTCGATTTATGCAAATTTTTTATACAAATCACATTTCATCGGTATTCAAAGCTTCAAAGTTGGCTTTTTCATCGGACCAATTCCCATCACTTCATCCAGATCGAGATCGGAATCGCTTGAATCTTCGGATGAAGCTTCTTTCTTCAACTCATCAGAATTCCCTGCAGCTGAAGTCCCTGGAACTTCATTCTGTTCCGCTGCTTTGCTCGTGGACTCAAGAGCACTTAAGCCTACAATAAAAGGTGTACTTATCATGTTTTAGTTCATAAAAAGACCCAAGTGTTTCGAGGTTTGTTCTATTAAACCCATTTTTACCTGCTTCCATGGCATCCTCCACCTCGTCCAAGATTGTGTCTCTTTTGCGAAGATAATTCTGATCCTCGAATTGGTGTTTTGCTCTTCCGCCCGATTTGAGACGCTCTATCTTCTCATCCCTGAATTATGTCAGTAATCTCACTGTAACAAAGTAACAATGATAAAATATAAACAAACTTTTTTCTTTGCTTTTCCTTTTCTCTTTCCGCTTTCTTTGAGATGTATTTTTTAAGTCTCTCTTCCTCCTTGACGTCGGCTAATCTTCGACCTTGCAAGTTCCTACACATATATTGGTTGCTAGACTTGTGGATTCGGAAACTTCGAAGCAAAGAACCGAATCCTGCAACATGGTAAATATAATTATCAATTATAAAAATCGTATTTACCGTATTTATAAAAATCGTATTTATAAATTGGCCGTATATGGAAATAGTTCCTTAATCAATTTTGTGCAAACCATATGGGGACCCTTTTGTTTTCCATTTTTGGTTTTTACGCTTACAAACCACAAAAAAAACAATTTTGAGTTGAAAAAAATTGCCTAAAAGTTGATTTTTTTTATTAAGGCACTATTTTCAAATTTCCATATAGTGCCAATTAATTTAAATGGGACAGGTTTTCTTTTGAAAACAAAGCAGCCAGAACAAGTACCGAAATAATTATCTATGCTGCCTAATTATACCTCCTTTCCCTCCGCACATCCGAAAATGCAATTGGATAAGCTTCCCATGGCCGATTTCTTCCAAGTTGTAGAACACTTTACCATCACATTCCAAGAAATAGAGCTCATTAGGCAATGTATTGATAAACTCCACCACTTTCTGGTCAGTTTTGGTGAAAAGATGGCTCAGCATAATTTTAATATTTTCTAAAGAGCTAAAAAAAGAGCAGATTAAAATTAAATGCAAGTTGCAAGCAAGCCCAAAAATAGTCCGGTAAAATCAAATTTGCGGGAATGGAATCTCAAATAGCGGAAATACCGTGGGAATCCAGGTGGACACCCCCTCCCCAAATTCGAAAATATTTGCGCCACCCCTCTCGGCCAAAAATTTTTGCGCCACCCCTACCCATTTTTCCTCTGCGCCACCCCCCCCCCCCATAAATTTTGCGCCGTGCCTCCTTTGTCCCCTTGCCTAGGGCCCGCCCGCGCCTCCCTCCCCCCTCCCCCCCCCCATTTTTCCCCGGCGCCTACGCCACCGCCCCGCCCCGAAAAATCGCTGCTGCGCACAAAATCTCTAGATTAAATATTGCAGAGTTTTTTTCAATCTACATATCTCAATATAATTACATACAAGAGTTATGGGTTTTAAAGGTAATATTAACTCGTTTAATTTAATTAAATCGTTACCTTATCAAATTGGTATTAAAAAAAGCAGAAAAATTCGGCGCATCTTTTGATACAAATACTTTTTTGAAATTTAGGGTTTACGGTAATGAAAAATACCTAACGAAAACGGAAATTTCACTCGTTCGTACAGAGAAAATTTAGTTTTTAGGTTTTCACTGGAAAAATTTTTTCTTTTACATAGTTAGTACAAATTTGCATAAATTTAGTTTTAAAAATAGCCGAAAAATCAGGTTCATCTTTTGGTTGGTATATAAATTTTTCATGTACCCTTCCTAGGCTAAGGTAGTTAAAAAAAATTATTGGAATTAAGAGAAAAATGGGGAATGGCCGAGAGGTGAAAGACACTCGTGAGCCGGGATAGGCTGGTTCAATTCCCGAGCAGTGCAGTGATTTTTGCATATAGAAAAACAATTAAAAATTTCGAAATTTACACAGAATTTTTTTATTGATAAATTTCTAACACTGCAAGCATACAGCTGGCCATGCCACTGTGTTTCAGCGGGTCCTTGATCTGCTGGTTGTTTTAACTACCAAAAGACATCGGCTATTAACCGAATATCGATTGATTCGGTTAGTTGAAATATCTTTTATCGTGAAAGGATAGGATGGATGGACGGCCTAGCGGATTTTTATGAAATAAGCGCTAGCTTGATGTGAGCTGCTGTTACCAATTTTTGATTTTTTTTTGCATTTTTTAAGAAAATTTCTAAGGTATCATTTCTTTCTTCGACAACTAACCTAAAACTAAAAATCGTCAATTCTCACTCTCTCTAGTTTTAAAAGTTTAATTAAACAAGTAAATCTTGCAAGAAAAAAAGGAATTTATAAGATCTTATTAGTATTAATATTTGGTCCCGAGATCCCGACTCCCGAATGCCAAAAATAATTGTTTAATTTTTGAAAAATTAAAACTTTTTGTTGGGTCCCCACTTTTGTTTTCAAAATTCGCAAAAATATCGTCGCCGCGAAACTATGATTTCTTCAATAGAATCTCTTATGAATATGAACCCAAAATCCGTGAGTTAATCGAGCAATTTATTTTCGAACTGAAAATTTGGCGACAATGGAGTGATAGAATAAGACCACGTAAAGCCTGAAATGTAAGGTCGGAGGCATCTATGGACCGGCGATGATAAAACGCCTAGTACTTTGGTGCGGACGGCGGGGGTTAAAAGAACCATGAGAGCTCTGGGATAATGTGCCACCGTAGCTCAATGGTAGAGCTGTCCCCGGAAAGGATTTGTGGGTTCGAGTCCCACCGGCGGCCAACATTTTTCCATCTCTCTACATGGCGACCCTGGCAGGGATCCCCTCATCGTCGGACCGATCCTCGTTGGAGCGGGGGGAAGTGATAGAATAAGACCCCGTAAAGCCTGAAATGTAAGGTCGGTCGGAGGCATCTATGGATCTGCGATGATAAAACGCCTAGTACTTCGGTGCGGACGGCGGGGGTTAAAAGAACCTTGAGCTCTGGAATAATGTACCACCGTAGCTCAATGGTAGAGCTGTCCCCGGAAAGGATGGTTGTGGGTTCGGGTCCCACTGGCGGCCAACATTTTTCCATCTCACTCCACAACACCTTTTACCACTGATAAGCCACACTTGTCTTGCCCGCTTTAACCTAAAATACTGACCTCTTCACCCATTTTTGTTCAGATCGGATCAGTCTGCTGTGAAGATGAGATGATGACCAACAAACAATCAATTAATCAATCCGATTCGGCTGCCTCTTTTTTACCTGAATAATATTTCTCGTCGACAGCAAATTTTTGGGCAAATTTTTGCGGTCCTTAACACGCGCACTCACTCTTCATGAAGTAAGATTATGTAAGGGGAAGCTCAATGAGGAAAATAGGCGAAAAAGTGAAAATGAATGCGTTGAGGAGGATGAGGAGGAGAAGGAGAATAAGGAGAAGGAGGAAAAGGAAGAAGAGGAGGAGGAGAAGGATGAGGAGGAGAAGGAGGAGCAGGAGAAGGAGGAGCAGGAGCTGCGCAGGTATCCCTTCCCCCCCCCCCTCTCCTGTGGGTGGGATGTGGCTCTTCGGCTCACTCTTTAACAAATTATCTGGGAAATGTAAGGCTGAAGCAGAGCGGAAAGGGGGAGGATTTCCCCAAAGACTTCTGTTTGTTTGTATTTCTCGACGAACTCTTTTGCATTCTTCCACCGACAAAAATGAGAAAAGAAATGGGGGAAAGGGGGGGACATCCCTCTCCCCCATTGAAGCAATCGCAATGTGATCCCAAGCAAACCCCCAGCCTAAAAGCTTGAAGCTTCGCTTTTAAGCTCACCCCAGCAAGATGTATCCCCAGTGTTTTGTGATGGGATGTGTGGGCGTTTTCGCCTTTTTTCTGGTCGGGATCGGGATCAACCTCGCCTTCTCCTGTTCCGCCCAAGTTTATGGGGGTTGGTTGGATCAGATCGGATGTGCGCAACGAAAAATGCTTTTGGAAAGTGCCAAAAAAGCGGAACAAAGAACCACAAGGGAAGTGAATGAAGAAAAGTGATCCTCTGTCCTCTCTCTGTTCCGCTTCATCTGCTGCTGTTCTGTGTTGGTTTTCCGCCGAGGATGGACTATAGTCTGACTGTGGCTGACTGACTGAATGTCGGCGTACTTTTTGTTCTTTTCATTTGGAGCAAAAGGGACACAAAATGGGCACCAAAAGTCAGTGTTCGATGGGGAGCAGAAAAAGGCTGAATTTGGATGAATTGAATGGGTTTTTGCCCTTTTAACAAAATAATCCATTGGGTCCAACCAAAATTCAAAACTAAAGTTCAAGGACAAACATTGACAGTAATCCACACTGTGCCAATCAAATGGAAAATTTAAAAGTTCAAAATGTCTCTTTTTTGGGATTTCCATTTGGTATTCCCCCCTCATCCTCCACCTGCCATTGAAACAGTGCAACTTTTAACCGGATCGAACCTACTTTCGAAGAGTAACGGTGCAAATTTTCTCTCGGCGTGCATTCTGTTCGCCGGCTCCAGTGCTACCAGTAACGAAGCAATTTTTTACGTCTCGGTGTGCTTTCTTTCCACCGGTCTTGGCCCGCACCTCCTCTCTCGAGTCGGTGCTACCAGTCCTCCCACACTCTCGATAAGTGTGGTCGTCCTTCCATCGAGTATGATCGGGGTGAGGTAATAGTCCCCGCGCTCGGCGAGACGACTCTCTCTCCTTTTCAATCATTCCCGAATCAATACGGGT
>JAQIYK010000341.1:0-15229 GCA_034700465.1 Rotylenchus robustus
CTATTAATAAGTTCCTTTTGAGCCATTTTAATTAACCATAATTCTGCAACTTGTGTTAATTGCTCTTCATCCTTCGACAATATTTCTTTAATTATCATCTTTTCATCAGCCCATTCGAATTCTAGTGAAACATTGTTTAGTTTTCTTTTTATGAATTTAAATACTAAGCTTAAGGTCTTTATCAGCCTTTTCCAAGTACTAAACTTCCTTATATCAATTAATCGTTCAATTATAATTGTTCTTGCCATCATAGTATAAATAACTTCACTTTCTGGTTCTACATTGAATTCTAATGACGATATCCAATCTTCTTCATCCTTATTTAACCATTCTGGTCCATTCCACCATAAGACGTTTACTTTAATGTCCTCAACAGAACTTTCTCGAGTTGCAATATCGGCTGGATTATTTTCAGTACCGACATGTTTAAACTTAACATCAATACTTTTTCTAATTTCTCTTAATCGATTTGCTATAAACCGCGCTTTTGTTTCGGTTTGATTACCATTTATCCATGAAAGTGCTACAGATGAGTCACTCCACAGTATTTTATCTTTTATTGGTTGCCGAAATTCACCTTCTACAAACTTTATAGCTCTTACTCCAATCAAAATTGCCATTAATTCCATTCTTGGAATTGTAATTTTGCTGTTTTTCGGTCTAAGTCTGTTTCTGGTATACATTAAGGATAATTTTATTCCTGTTTTATTTTTAACTCTCAAATAGACTAGCGTTGCATAACAATCTTTCGAAGCATCTACAAATGCATGTAGTTGATATTCATTTCCATCACTCTCATCAACTACTCTTCTTGGAATCTCTACTAACTGATCTTTCCAATCAGTCATGATTTGTATCCATTCATTCTTAAACTCGTTATTTAATTCCTCGTCCCAAGCTTTTGGGTCATCCCAAAGTTTTTGGAATAACAATTTTGCCTTTAAAACACAAGGACTAAGAAATCCCAATGGATCAAATAATGAAGCCATTACTTCCAACACTTTTCTTCGAGTGAATTTTCTATTTTCTTCTTGTTTAGGAAACTTAATTTCTATTTTATCATTTAATAAATTCCAATACATCCCCAAAACCTTGGGTTTTTCATTCAACAAACGATCTTCAATAGGAATCTGACTTATTGCATTATGTGCATTTGAACAAAATTCTCTTAGGTTCATTTTTGCACTCTTAAACATTTCCTTTAACTCGTGATATTTCTCAACAACTTCCTTTTCGGTTTCACATCCAACGAATATATTGTCTACATATATATCCTTTTCCAGATTGATAAACCTGGGGTTATCTTTAAATTTGTTTAAATGATGTCTAATTGTCATAGCCAATATACTAGGAGCAGATACAACTCCAAAAGCTACACGTGTAAATCGATATATCACAATATTCGATTCACTAACTGGTTCTCTTATGTTTTTCAACCAGAGAAATTTGGTTACCTCTCTATCCGGCTCTTCTAACTCTATCTGCAAAAATGCTTTCTCGATGTCAGACAATAATGGATACTTGGGTAAACGTACCCTCATCATGAGACCTGGTAACTGAGGTAAATAATTAGGACCAGCATATAAATTTTCATTTAAACTTTTGGCATTCCGAGATTTTGCTGAAGCATTATATACTACTCTTGTTTTAGAACCTTTAAAAATAGGATGATGTGGCAAGAAATGCTCAAGTTTGCTGTATTCTCTTTTTGCCTCCTCAATGATACTTATACTTTGTTGTTCCTTAATTGTATTATCAATTTTTTCCAAACTTTCCATTCCCTTTTCATTTTGAAATCGGGCAATGATTGATTCTAGACATTTATATGCCATTGCATAATTCGATGGCAGATCAGGATTTTCTTCTTTCCATAGCCACTTAGTACGATACCGTCCTTCAACTTGACGGATTGACTGATCAAATATCTTTTGTGCTGTATCATCTTCACATTCATTCGGATCTTCGTTAATACCTATACTTTGTAAATCCCACCAGGACTTTACTTCATTCTCAGTCGGCAAATGCTCAACATTCTCCTTATGAACTGCCATATGAGTTTGTACAGGTATTACTCTTTCCAAATCTTCCTTTTGTAGGTCTCCACATAATACTCTACCTACTGTGGTATCAATTAGATACAATTCATCGTCAACCTTTATTTGGTTTACAAATATATTCCAAAAATCAGTAACCCCTAATAAAATATCAGGTTCTTCATTAGTACAAATCAAACTACTCTTGAGTTCTTCAAGATTATTAAACTTTCTATTCGGAGCAATTCGGTGTGTTTGTAATTTGTCCGATATCTTTTTTGTACTAAATAGATCTAACCATTCAGTTCTTCCATCATTCCTTATCATCCCTATTCTATATTTCCTTGAATTAAATCTTCCCAAAGAGTGTCCTTGAAAGGCACTAACTTCCAAGTATCCTTCACTTATTTTGATTAATTTCATCCTTTTGGCTAAATCTTCTTTTATATAAGAAACTTGACTTCCAGGGTCCAAAAAAACAGTGACAGATGGTGTTATCGTTTCAGTTTTGTTATTATTCTGAGGTGCACATACCCTCACTTTTAAAACCATCAACATTGTCACGAAGGATAAGGATCCAATTGTACTTCCAGTATGAACCTGATCAGGGTTATCTTCCTTTTTTGAGTCACTTTCAGAACTCTTTTCAAATTCTACATTACACATAGTAGAACTCTTACTTTTCCAATTCTTAGTCAGTGGTTTATTCTTTTGATCTTTTCCAGGAAAACTCCTTTTACTTTCAGATTTTTCGAATTTATTATTTTCTAACCGTCTGACATATTGCAAGTTGTTTAGATCGTTACTTCTTTTGTTGTCATTTTCACTCGTCCTTTTAGGACAGATAGATCGATTATGAGGACCATTACAATATGGGCAGTTCTTTTTTGATTGGCAATCTTTCGCCATGTGTCCTTGTCGTAGGCAGCGAAAGCACCTTTTTTCATCACTTAATCGTTTCATACGATCCTCCCGGCGCCAGACTTTTCTACATGAATCTGTCCAGTGATTTTGATTGCAATAATAGCAGATTATTTTTGGGCTGATTTTTGTATCTACTTGAAAGGATCTTACTGTGTGTGTTTTTTGTTCATATTTTTTGCCCGTTGTGGTTTTATCACTTTCAGTATGTTCGTAACGGCTTCCTGAGTGTTTAAAATGTTTTGTGGACTGGTAAACTGATTCTCTGATATTGACCAGTTTTATTAATGCTTCTCTTAACTCTTTAGTTTTCCAGGGTCTTCCTGAGCTTTTTTCTTCTTTTGTTAATTCCATTAGTACATTTCTGTGTAGTTTTGACTTAATTAACGATGTCATTACTGAGTTTTCAACGTTTTCCCCTAAGCTTTCTAATTGTCGGAAGATTTTTTCTATTCTATCCACTGTTTTCTTTAATGACAGTGATGTTTCATTTGAAGCAGGTAAACTGAACATTTCAGCTTCAAGTGCTTCTACTAGTATTTTCTTATCTCCAAACCTTTCCTTTAAAATTTCGACTGTCAATGGGTAGTTTTCGTTTGACAACATTAGATCTGAAACTGCATCCTTTGCTTCTCCTTTTAGACAATTTAACAGAAATTTCATTTTGTCTATTTTACTGAATTTCTGCTGGTCGATGGAAGACTCAAAACTTTGCCAGAATGAATTCCACTTGTGTGGATCTCCATTGAATTCTGGTAACTGCAGTCTAGGCAGTTGTACTGTTAGTTCATTTGGGTCTGCTCGTGTTCTTCGAGCTTGTGTTCTAATGGTATTTACTGATGCTTCATCCTCTTCAGTCGGATTTTCGTCCGATGGTATTGTGCCTTCTGGAGGTGGTTCTTCCGGAATTAATTGGTCAATTGAATCTATTTCGGTATTTGCCTTTTCTATCCATTCGTTTAAATGTTTTTCTTCAATAATATAGTCTTCATACTTAGTTTCTTCTTCCTGTTTTTTAATGCCTTCCAAATTGTTAATATACTTGCACCATTCGTTGTTTCTATCTTCAATTTTTTCTATATTTTTCTTCATGGTTTTCTGTAGGTTAACTAACTCTTCCTTTTCTTGGTTACTAATTGTTTCTTTTGCCATAGTCCTTTCAATTACAGAAATTTGTTCTCTTAATCTTTTTAAGGTCGGACCAATACGACTTTTGAAGGTTCCAGACATTTTTAGTTTTGCGTTTCGGTTTCGCTTAAATCTGAACTTAATATCAACTCTAGTTTCGTTAAACTAAGTTCTTGCTTTAGTTTTATTTTCTTGATTTTTAACTTCAATATCTTATACTTTATTTTCAATTTTGACTTTTGTTTAGACTTTAGCTTGTTTTTCAACTTTGCAAGTTTTAACTTTAACTTAAGAACTTTATTTTTTAGCTGATCAATTCTGAACTCTATGTTATACTTTAAGTTGCACCGCAACTTTTAATTTGTTATACTTAAGTTGTATTTTTAATACTGAAACTTTTAGCTTTGTAAACTTTGTTGTTATCTTGACTTTGAAACTTATAGTTAAACTTTAACTTGAACTTCAAGTTCGTCCGAGTTCAATTACACCAACTTGTGTTTACTTTGAACTGTTTAGCGGCACCACTTTGTGGGAAAACTCAAGGAAACCAACCGAGGTTAAATTCAAATTTAAATCCCACAAAAATAAAAGCAATATTTATTTAAGTTTAATACCAAAGCGTGTAAATGTGGTATGATAAGTGAACAGTAATGTTAATTAATAATTAAAATAAATGAAACAGATGTTAGAGTGTTGATCGTTTTATGTTGTTTTATGAATGGATTGAGGAGAAGCCCTTTTGGGGCAGAATTTTGGGTTTAAATAGGCTACGAATATAAGGAGGCGGTACAAAAGGATATTCAACGTACGTGTCGTACGCCTGTAAAAGGGGCGTGGCGATTTGTTGAGTTGGCTAGAGACAATTATGGAAAGGGGCGTGGTCAAACAATATTAGATAGTTAGGTTTAGAAAACACAATCTTAAGTTAGAATTATATGTGTTAATATTAGAGTAGATTATTAGAATAGAGTGTTAAGTTGAAAGATAAGTTATTAGTATCTTTTGTTAAGTGACGATAAGTTGCTTTTTAGCGACAGTGGGGGCCGGAAAATAACTACATATTTCAAAGAGGATTTTTGTCGTCCCATTCATCAGCTTTTGTGATCAGGTCATCGATGTGTTTCTTCAACAATTCAACTCGTCCCCAGTAGTTGATCCGATCCTGTACATTGTTCGTTCCTTCACGGGGAAGAAGGTGTAGAGCTTCCATTCCAGTGCGTCGGATCTGTACCATCAGTGCGGCTTCCGCTACATGCATCCCCTTGTGCTGAGAGGGCTGTGTCTGTTGAGGTGGAGTTGGAGCATTAAATGAACTTGACTGAACATTAGCATTTGTTTGGTACTGTGATTCTGTGTTAGTATGAACTTGGTGCGGTTTATATCCAAACTGTTGAGTGTTATGAACTTGTGGATTATTGTATTCTGTACGAAACTGTGGTTTTAGTTTGTTTTGTTGTAATTTGGGAATATTATAATCCGATTGAAACTGTATTTTCGGATTATTGCTGTGTACCTTTGGATTGTTATATCCCGACTGATACTGTATTTCCTGGTCATTACTGTGTACTTTGGGATTGTTATATCCCGACTGATACTGTATTTTCTGGTCATTACTGTGTACTTTGGGATGGTCATATCCCGCATGATACTGTTCAATTGATTTAACCTGAGTGGACTTTCCTGTCAAAAGTTGGCGTTTTTGCTGCAACATCAGGCGTGCTTTGTGTTCATTTTCCGGTATTTGTATTGGTACAGTACGTGGATCCATAGTCTGGTCCGTACTTCTATTTTCCATAAATCCATGTTTACTCGGTATGATACTGTGGTCCTTTAGGTCCTTAGTACCTTTTTCATCACTTTTTGCTGGGTTTAATTGTTTTTGTACCTGTCTTAGTTTTAAAGATCTTTGCTGCTTCATAAATTCTCTCATTTCCTTTTCCTTTTCTAGTCCGGTTACTTTTTCTTGGAGGGCAGATTGTCCATCGAGGACTTGTTTCAACATGCTTTCCAACCGATTTGAACTTTGTCCTTCTCCTGCTGGAGGTAGACTGCTTTGGATACAAGGTGGAGGATTTGGGCCATACTCTAAAGTTTTGGCAGCGCGTTCATCTGAACGGGATGGACATTTTTGGTTTGAACGAATATGCCCAGTATAAATACTTGCAGGCAAACCCCTTTTTTTACATAAAGTACAACCTCTTAATTGTTTATTACCCACTGAACTACTTTGAGAAAGTACACTTTTTTCTTCAGAATTATCCCGTTTCTTCTGACCTTCATCCGACTGTTCTGACTTATAACTTTGTTGGTCATCTTCGTATGTGTCATCTTCTTGTTCCTGCTCATTCGTTTCGTCTTCTTGGGTGTCGTCGTCTTGAGGATCATCATCAATCTTTATTCGCTTTCTCGGATTGATACCTTCCTTTCCAGGATGTTTTGGAGGATTTGGTGGGTGTTTAGGCACTTTCATTATCAGTTTAATTAAATCTATTTGAATGGATAAAAACAAATAATCAATTCCACATTGTTTACAAACCAGTGTAACAAATGGAAAAAAATATTTTCGTATAAAATTGCTTAATGAATGAGCATGCTTATTTGACATTTTCTCTGCATTTTTATTGGGTTCCGCCCACATTGACATTTTCCCGTGGTCTTCTTCGGTTTGACCTTTCCACGGGAATTTTAACCTTTTCATTTTTCCGCAATTTTTCACCATTGTTTGTTCATAAAAAAATTTGTTTGCTGAGTTGTACATTTTGTGGTATGCGTATGTACTACTGACATTCCATGTTATATGTGACTGTAATTGACTTGTGTATACGGTGGGATGTGTGGATCCTGTACCAAACATGGACAGGATAGATAAAAATATTAATATTCCATTAACATTTCCTAATTTTGTACTTTTCATTTCAAAATCAGAAAAGTCGTTCATTTTTATATCTGTCTGAGTACCAATAGTGGTTTTACGTATTTTAGTGCTTTCACTGTTTCCTCCTGTCATTACACTATATAATTTAATAAAATAATTCAGTTTGTGTTTAGGGCAAGTAATGTACACTTGTTCTAACCCAAATACACTGCCATCCCTTTCTCGAATGGGAGGGAGCAAGGGACGTTTTAATTTCCTATGCATTCTTTCTTCGTCTCTTTCTAGGGTTATATTGGGCGGGATACAAATGTAATCTCTCGCCGTTTTATTGGGTATCATCCAATAATCGACTTCCCTTACACCACCTGCAGTTTCGAGTTTCACACATTTTTCTTTCATCAATTTTTCGAAATTTTCTACGACCTTTTTCCAAGTGTCTGTTGGAAATATATCTTCCAAACTGTCTAACTCCAATTTATATGTTAACTTTTCTAATAACTCAGGTACTGATATACGAACTATTTCTGGATCATTGCCATATGTTTGCTCATACCAACCATGAGGTAAGGCAATTTTCTTTTTTGTTTTGATATTCGAAATTTTACTTCCTGAACTGTCAGAACTTGATTCTTGTTGGTTTTGAAAGGTTTGACCAGAACTTCCTGGGGTTTGTATATTTTTTAATGATCCTTGAACAGAGTTCATTGCCTTCCAGTACATTTTAGCATTCCAATTTATTTTTTGGTACTCTTTTCTCAGTTCATATTTTATGACCAAGTTAGTGAACTCTTCGTTCGGACATTTTATTTTAACTCGTTCCATGCCGTGTACAGTTCCATCTACTTCTATTATACCTGGTAACATGACCCGATGTAATTTTCTGTTATTCTCTTCTTCGAACTGTGCTAAAGTTTTATTTGTCTGTATAATTACGTACGAAAAGGCACTCTCCTTTGTAAATTCTTTGAATCTGACTTCTCTGACGCTTCTCTCCGTAATCAACTTAACACATGGTTCTTTTAATAACTGCGAGAAACATGTGGTGAGTTCATTCCAAACTGTCGATTTACTGGACATAAATATTTCTTCAAGTTTCAAAAATGGGAGCCTTTTGCATAACAATTCCAAAAAGGTTGGAACCGAAGTTACTCTTACTGTTCTCATTTCACTTTTACAATTACCAATTGGTGTATTACTTTTCATTGTTCTTTTACTCCCTTTGAACTTGAATGCAACACTTATAGTTTCAACTTGTTTTCCAGAGTTAGCACAACTGGTGATCGTAACTGAATTTTCTGTACATTTATACACATTTGATTCCACCCTCAATGGGTAACAAAGGTCATTAGGCTCCGCCTCCTTTGTCTCCAATGGGTACAAAAGGTCATTTAGCTCCGCCCTAAGACAATTTTTAGAAAATTCAGCATTTTCAAGTGCTCCTCCGGGAAGAGCGACATTTAATAACAAGTTCAGTAGTAACGTTCTACTTATTAATTTGTATCCACGGAGTATTGGGTTCAACTTTGTTAACAGTTTGAAAATAAATACTGATATGAGAATTGCGCCAATAGCTATGACTATATTTTGTATTTTAAAGATACTTTTCAGCACATTTTTAATATCTATGTTCCATGGAAATTTTAAACTAAAATTTTTTGGTAAATTTTCTAACCAACTGTTATTTCTTTCTTCTCTTTTTGATTTTACCCAATTTATTGCTTCTTCTGTGTCGGACATTGAAATAAAAAATAGCTGACCGTCTAATCTGAATTCAGTAACACCGCCTGGACATTCAACGGTACATTTTAAGTCAATTTCTGCTTTTTCAAAATTTAAAGTCACTAAACCATTTTCGCCATTTTCCGAGCAACTGACTGAGAATATTTTCTCATTTGAACAAGTGATTTCTGCTATTGCGTTTCCTTCGTTAGTTGTACAGGTATAGTTTAGGTCGGCACCTGTGCGACAATTATAACAACCTAAAAATTCCCATACTTTTACTTGGCATTTATTCCATTCATTAACAGTTTTTATGCTAAAATTGTCAAGTTTTAACATTATTTCAATCGGCATGTTTTTGATCTCTGAAAATACTTCCATTGCTGTATTTTCCAAGTTCAATTGTTCATTTTTTATGGGCAACAATCTTTCTGGGTGGATTATTAGTTCTTCAATCCTTAAATCTCTGCATTTACAATTTACAACTTCGTTATCATGATCTGGAAAACATTCACTACAAGCATTCTCATGTAAAACACATTGTAAATTTTTTGCAGATTCTTTATCTTTACAAAATAGGTCTGACTTTACTTCTTCAATTAAAGACACAAATTTACCGTTTCCAATGAATTTATTGGATAATACAGGCATTGGTGGTAGTGAAAAAACTGTTGGTGCTATCGTTACATTTTCCCAATGTGTTGACATACCGGGGTGTAGTTCAAACATTGTACTATTTTTCAGAATTACGTCGTTTTCACTGATTTCCAATTTCAATTTGATCATGATGATTGGTTGCCAAGTGTCGCAACCAAATACTTCATATACTTCTGGGGATGTTATTTCAACGAATGTTCTATAATAAAGGCAACTGGATCCGATTAAACCTTCGCAATTACACCACATGAAACTACATGAACCTGAACAGGCATTATAGCCTGGGGTTTGTTCCCATTTTTCTAATTCTTTAACGTGCATAGACCTATTATTATTCACTATATTACAATGATCATCAAAACATGAACCTCGACGTGGACAACTTTTAACAGTTTGTACTTTAATGGTATATGATCTCAACCATTTTTCCGTTTCTGGAACACATTTTAACTTGATTGTATCTAGTTCAATTTCTAATTTTCCCATTAATTTATTTTGACTGTTTTTAAGTAGTAGTGTGACCGTCTCTTTAGGTATCAACATAAGCAATTCAGTTTGGGTCCAAATGCATTCCATTTTTCCATTTTTATGAAAACATTCTTCCATTTTCGCATTTAGAGAAAAAATATCTTCCGAACTAACTATAGCAAGATAAACCATAACCAATGCAATGATTTCCTTTCTTCTTTTCCAATTGATCGGTTTTCGGCTTCTACTTCTACGGAGCAATTGTTCCATTTCAATTTCATCTTCATTAGTTTCATTTCTTTTCTTTACTGTTTTAAAACATCCTTTTGTGCACGTTGAAAGCAAAAACAATATAGAGCTTCCACAAGTCACCACAATTATACAGAAAATAATCGTTAATACGATCCATATCGATGATTTGCACTGGTAATTTGCAATTCTTTCCCAGCAGAAAAAGCAATCAATTAATGAACATTCGTCAATGGGTTCGCACTTAATTTCGTAGGTTTTCAAATTTTCTGTCCTAGACCAAAATCCAACTTCACAATGGTGATGAGTTACTAATATATCTTTAGTTAACCCATACTCGAACTGATTTACTCTTGGATGAGTCAAGCAAGTATCTCCACCACAACAGATTTCAAATTTGTCTATTTCTGATGGAGATGTAATAAGTATACCTTTATCAGTGCATTCAACTGAACAATCGAGACAATTTTTGTTCCTTGCAACTGTTGGTACAAAGAGATTACATAACATCAGACCGATCAAACATAAGATCGACATATTCATACTCATTTCTTTAGCTAGCTTACGAGTTATCATTTTATGTTCTCTTTTATCAGTTTTAATTGAACTAGAAGGTTGTTGACTTTGATCTTCTAATTTCGTGTCTGTTGGTTCTTGGTTTTCACTGTTTATTTTACTTTTAACCTTTTTCTTAATTTCCATATTTGGTGAGTCTTTATTTTTAAACTCTTTTATTTTTCCAGTTTTCTCATTCGTACCTTCTTTGACTGGATTCTCTAAATTAACTTCTAATGGATATATCCTATTTATAGGTCGTGATAGTACATTTCCATTAGGCATTTTAATCTTTACATTTCGAATAACTCTTCCATCAGAAGTATCTAATAATTCAATAATTTTTCCTAATTTCCATAAGTTCCTTGGTTTAAATTCTTCTTCCACAATTACTATTTCTCCAATTGCTGGTTCTCTTTTTGTCTGTAGTCTTGGTCCTTTAAAATACCATTGGCTTCTATCTCTTAACCATAATAAATATTCTTTAGACCATCTCTTCCACAAGTCATCTAACAACTTTTCAGTTCGTATGTATGACGATTTGAATAGATACGGTAAGTGTATACTGTTAATTGTATTATCACCTATACTTTCCAATTCTAGGCACAAATTTCTTTGTGGTTGTATAAAGTCGATGGGTCTCAGTGGAATGATTCCTGGTATATCCGGATTTTCGTCAACTGTAGTTAACGGTCTCGAATTCAATATTCCTTCAACTTCTGTCGTGAAAGTCAACATCTCTTCCCAATTTAACAATGTTTTTCCCAATGTTCTTTTGTATGAGTTTTTAACTAATGACATTAAACGTTCATAAACACCTCCTTGCCAAGGACTTAGTTCTTTTATAAATTTCCATTCTACTGTTTTTGCAGTAGTTCTGATCAATTCTTTGCATACTTTTGCACATGTAATGAACGTTTTTGAGTTGTCGGACAAAATTCTTTCTGGACAACCCCTCCTTGCGACAAATCGTCGCAGTACATTCATACAAGTGTTCGCACTTAAATCTTTAACGGGTTCCAAATAAACTGCACGAGTGCATAGACAAGTTATTAAAGTTATCCAAAATTTCCTTTGTGTATAATTCTTTTCCTCAATGAATATACTTGGGCCTAAATGATCAATACCAATACTTTCAAACGGAGAAATTCTCTTAACTCTGTCTGATGGTAAATTAGGCATCTTAGGTAAACTATACGGATAAGATTTCATGATTTTACACTTCCTGCACCTAGCAATCACACTTTTAACTTGTCTTCTTGCTTGCGGTGTCCAAAATTCACATAAAAAGGATGTTAGTGTGGTTTCGACACCTAAGTGTTTTGACTTTTCATGAAATTCTTGTATTAATAAGGGCAATATTTCTGAATTTTTTGGTAAAACAATTGGGTTTACAAATCCATCTGGAGCATCACTATTCTCTAGTCTACTCCGTAATTTTATGATTCCGTACCAATCAGTAAAGGTTTCCCATTTGTCAAAACTATTAATAAGTTCCTTTTGAGCCATTTTAATTAACCATAATTCTGCAACTTGTGTTAATTGCTCTTCATCCTTCGATGAATGTTGCAACTTGTGTTATGCCTGTGAGAAGTATCAAGATGATGATTAACATGGCTAAGGCATTTGCAGATGCTCTGGCTTTGGCGCGAGTTATCATGGCGTGCGGTTCAACTGTTTGTTGCGTTTTAATAGAAGGATTTTGCGCTGGTTTTTGTTTTGTGTTTTGTTCGTCGCAATCTTTGTGCCCTGTTGGTGGTACATCGCGAATTTCTAATGGGTAAATGCGGTGGACTGGTCTAGAAATGATATTGCCGGTGCTGATTTTAAGTCGAATATTTCGAAATGCACCAGGGTTTCCTTGAAGTTCAACGATGCGTCCCAAAGGCCAGCGGTTTCTGGGCCATTTGTCGTCTTTTATGATCACAACTTCACCAAGTTGTGGATGTGATTGCAAGTGGCAGCGTGGGCCAGCGTGCATTTGTTGGTTTCTCTGGCGAAGCATTAGGAGATATTCTGTGCTCCATCTGTGCCAGAAGTTATCTATAGCAATCTTGCTAGCTTGCCATAGTCGAGTGAGTTCGGTTTTTTGAGTAGAAGATTCTGTGTAGTGGTCTTCTGCTTCTTGTTCGGCAATTTCTATACCGAGCTGTACGTTTGGGCTCAAGATATCGATTGGGCGTAGAGGAAGTGTGTGATCGGAGTTGTCAGAGACGTGTGTCAAGGGTCTCTGATTTAGAACCGATTCAACTTCGGCAGTGAAAGTGCGTAAGTCGTCGAAAGTTAGAATGTGTCGGCCTAGTACACGTTTGAAGCATGTTTTGGTCAGTCCACAAATCCGTTCGTAGACTCCACCTTGATGTGGTGATAGGTCCGGCAGGAAGCGCCATTTGATGCCTTCTCTGGCGATGTACGCGTCGAGCGGCGTTTTGGGTATGTGTCCTGCCTCTAAGGCTGCTGCAACTTTGGCAGCCAATTTAAATTGGCTACCATTGTCGGATAAGATACGTTGAGGTGTGCCACGACGGGCGGAAAATCTTCGAAGGACTCCTAAGAAGGTATTGGCAGTCATGTCAAGGACTGGCTCAATGTATACTGCGCGGGTAGATAGGCAGGTAATCAAGACTAACCATGCTTTGACAACCTCGTGGTTGTGTCTCGTTGTTGTTGGACCTAAATAATCTAAGCCCACGCTTGTAAATGGAGGAGATGGTTGTACGCGGTCAGATGGGAGGGATGGCATCTTTGGAAGCGGATATGAGGGGCCTGTAATCCGTTTGCAGCGGAGGCAAGAAGTAAGTGTCTTTTTGACGAGTCTGGTCGCACTGGGCGTCCAATAGTTGCATAAAAATTGGGTGAGAGTTGCGCTGACTTTGAGATGGTGTACCTTTTCGTGACATTGTAGTATTATAAGTTTCGCGAATGGTGAGTTTTTTGGAAGAACGATTGGATGTTTGAAATCATCCGTTGTTCTGCTATTTTTTAAGCGTGTGTTTAATCTTAGCAATCCATCTTTGCCACGTTGTGTTATCTGACTATCAAGATGGCCATGAAGACGGGGTGAGTTGGAGCCAGGTTGGCCCATTCCACCATAAGGTGTTTGTTCGTAACTCATCAACAGTGCAACCACGAGTGGAAATATCACTTGGGTTTTCGGATGTTGGGACGTAGCGGAAAAGGATGTCATGGCTGAGGCGGATTTCATGTATTCGGTTGCTTACGAATCGTGGTTGGTTGGTCAGTTCGTTTAACCATCCAAGAGCTGGTTTTGAGTCTGACCACAAGTAGCGCTTGTAAACTTTTGTATGGAGTTCATCACGGACAAAATTAATTGCTCTGACCCCTATTAGGATGGCGAGAAGTTCCATGCGTGGGATTGTTATTGTGGAGGTACGCGGACGGAGGCGGTTTTTAGAGAAAATTAGGTGAGCTGAAATGGAGTTTTCTTGGCGCGCTAGTAGGTAGATTGCTACGGCATATGCATGTTGTGAAGCGTCACAAAATGCGTGAAGTTCTAACTGGCTTTCTTCAGTTGGAAGTACTTTGCGTGGTATTGCTATGGGGTTCGTCTGCCATGAGTCGGCGATTTGTGTCCATGTGTCTAGGTCAGACCCGATGATTGGATCATCCCATTTGCGTGAACCTTCCCATAAGTTTTGGAAAAAAAGTTTCGCCCAGAGAAAGGCTGGAGCTACTAATGAGAGTGGATCAAATATAGATGCTAGTTCTTTAAGTACGATTCGTCGAGAAACAGAACTATAGGTGGATGGGTTTATTGTAGGGAATTTTATTTGAAGTATGTCGGTATGTATGTTCCATGGAATGTTTGAGGCTATTTCACTGGAAAACTGAGTATTTTCTATTTCCAAATGGTGCTGTATTGTTGCTCCCAAGAGGAATGGTGCAGAGATGACGCCGAATGGGACACGTTTAAATCTGTAGATGATCATGTTGTCGTGCGTAAGCGGTTTTGAAGGGTCTTTGACCAACAAAAATTTTGTGACCTCTCGGTCGGGTTCGATTAGTTCCATTTGGTGGAAGGCTCCCTGGATATCAGCCCATAATGCTATGGGTGGAAGTCTGAATCGAAGTTGCATTCCCGCAAGACTTGGGAGCATGGTTTTTCCTTTGAAAAGATGTTCGTTCAGGCTTTTTGCTCGCCTCGTGTGTGCTGACGCGTCAAAAACAATACGGCTTTTGCCGTCGTCTTTGACGATGCAGTGATGCGGAAGATAGAATTCAAACTCACCTTCCCGATGTTCGCCTTCTTCGATGATATCTTGTTCTGCTTGGTCGAGAATTTTTTGGTGATATGTTGCAAACAACTGTGGGTTTTTTCGAAGTTGTGTTAGTATAGTTGTGAGGCGACTATAAGCCATGTCGAAATTTGACTGTAGCTCTGGATGTTCCTCTTTCCAAGGCCAGCCAACTCGATAGCGTCCGTTGATCTGGTGGACGGTGCGTTTGAAATGTGCTAGAGCTGTTTCATCGTCCCTCTCGTGGGGGTCGTCTTTAATCCCGATGGATTCTAGATCCCAGAAACTGCGCACCTGATCTGTGTCTAGTTCTGTTTGACTTGAAGCATTGACAAGCGCTATGAGTAAATCATTTCCCGTTGTGCTTG
>JAQIYK010000342.1:0-15228 GCA_034700465.1 Rotylenchus robustus
TCAAGTCCTTCATTGGATTCGGTCGTTTCAAACTCAACTACCTCCCCCATTAAAATACCTTTTTTTTCCCGGCGAGTGGATTAATAATGAATTTGAAAAATTATTAAAATTTTTCGATTTTTATTTTAAAATTAATTTTCTAATTTAAATTCATACGCGAATCCGGTGGTGCCCGGCGGCATTCCGTTCCCGTCCACAAAATCGTTTGTTCCGCTCCCGAAGAAGTTAAGCTGTTGCTGTTGCGGAACTTCGCGCGCTGCGCGTTGCGCAACGCGCAGAGGCTGTTGTTGTTGGGCATCGCCGGTGTCCATGCCGGACGAGGAGGAAGGCCAGTTGGACGGGTCCAAAAGTGCTGCCCCAACATGTTGTTGGTCAACATTTTGACTTAGCAGCTAAAAAAAGTTCAATATATATCACATCCAACTGGCTTATTATATATGAATAAATTTAATAATTTAAAAAAAAAACTTAATTAAAATTAAGTTAAAATTAGGGTAAACATCTTGAAAATATTGAAATATTATTTTTTAATATATTTTGTTTTATTTTAGACTAGGACTCCGGTTTTTGCATTTAAGTTCCCCGAATCTCATGATTTTGGGGATTTTACAATGACTCTGTTCCAGACCATTCCCAAAAAACGGGTTTTTCTGAGTCAATATTTAGATTAAAAAATAAAAAAAGAATCACAAAAAACCCTATGAATCACAAAATTTTAAATTTTTAAGAATTTTGGATTTTCGAGTTTAAAAATCCTAACCGAGGTCGCGTTTCCAAGGCCAATATCTAGTTTATTTTCATTTTTAATTTAATCCAAACCTGTTGCTGGTAGGGTTGTTGTCGTTGGGTAATCGAAACAGAGGATTGGGATCGATGTGGTCCTTGCTGTTGTTGCTGATCCTCGCCCGGGTTACTCTTGCGCAAAAATGGGTGCCGAACTGCGTAGTACGGTTGAAGTCGCTTGGACGGGTCAAATTCCAGCATTCGTTGGATTAAATCCTGAAAAAACCAAATAAATAAAATTATAATTTATGAGAAAAAAAAAATTATTATTCCAAGTACGGTACATGTTTGAATTTTTTAAGGATACTGTATTTTTCTAATTTTAGCCCCTATAGTGTGCTTTTAATTTTAGTATATTATAGGTTCCAAAGGAGTATTGTAAATTATAGCCTTCTTCTCCATCTATCCAATTTAATCCCGTTTTATAGGGATATTTTAACATTATGTTTTAAGAGCTAATAAGTTTTGGGAAAATAATAATTGGGGGTACTACTGGGGGTGTTTGTGTATCAGATAATGTAGTTTTTATAACTATCTTCTATTTTTAATATCATTATAGAGTTTCGATATTAGAAAAAATACTACTTTTTTATTTATGATTAAAATGTTTTTGAATTATATTTTCAATTTTTAATATTATTTTAACAAAATTAATTTTCAACTTAATTTTTAATTAATTTCATTGAATTTTTTGAATAATTACTTTGAATTTGGTGTAGTCCTCCACAGCATGGCCCGTCTCCCCAAATCTGCGCCCGAAGGGTCCGCCGGTGTGCACGCCCAAAATGTCGGACAAACGTCGCGAGCCGGGCGCTTTGTATGTTTTGGTGTCCCGCGACTTTTTGCAGCGCCATTGGCCGTCTGAAAATAATTAAAATTGCTAAAATAAAATTTTAAAAAAACATTTTCTTATGGATCCAAAATTTTTACCGAAATTTATATTATCAAAAGTTTAAATTTTACATTTTTTAAAATTATTTTTTATACTTTAAATTTTTTTGATAAACGACAAATTTAAAAAATATAAAAAATTAAAATAATAATCAATTTTTTATTGCCGTCAGTAACGAGGAATTCCATTTAAGGATTCTTCATGAAAATCTGAAAAAATTGGCATCATTCGGCAGCATTTATTTTATTTTTAATTTCAAATTTATTAAAAATCAAAAAAGGCGACAAAAAATGAAATTTATATTTCATATTACTTTCGATAATTTTATTTCAAAACGTAGATTTTAACAAACAAAATTTTTTTGGAATTTTTTAAATTATTTTTACAAATTTTACTTTCATCCAGCTCAAAGAATTTGTTGGTTTTTGAAGCGGCGTTCAGCAGCGAACCAGACGGAACGCCAAGCACCTCCACAATTTTCATTATTTGATCAAATTCAGAATGGCCCGGAAACAACGGTTCACCGGTGTGCATCTCCACAAGAATACAACCTAAAAATAAAATAAATTGATTAATTAATTAATTTAAAAATAATAATGACTTAATTTTTTATGTTTGTTTCATTATCTTTAAAACTTAAATAATAAAATTTTCATATTATTTATATAAATTTTATCAAATTAATTTAACTTCTTTCATTTAAATATTTTCATTTAAAACATTCAAAATAATATCAAAGAATTATGTAAATTATTTTATTTTTTGCAAATTCTACGCTTTATCATGCAGGATAATAACCCACAGGATAAAAAATTATCACGACATATTTTTTCTAAATATTTCCAAAAATACCCACAGATTCTATGCTGATTTTCAATGAATTTTTTAAATAGTTGAAAAATTAAAAATTGTCAAAAAAACACATTCCCACAAGGTAATTTTAATAATAATAATTTAATCGTCAATAATTACCCAATGACCACATGTCGATTTGGGTGTCGTAGGAAATGCCCAACAACACTTCGGGTGAGCGATAGAATCGAGATTGGATGTAGTGGTAGATGCGACTGTCGTATTGGCAAGACGACCCAAAATCAATTATCTTAAAAATTTGAAAAATTTAAAAAATGTAAAAATCTAAAACAAAATTTACTTTGATCGTTGAGCGCTTCGGATTGCAGAGCAGCACATTTTCCGGCTTCAAATCGCTAAAAATTAATCGATAATAAATCTAAGAATAATACAAAATTATTTTTAAATTTTATGATTTTAACTTTCAAATCGCGAATAAAAAATCAAAAAATAATCGGGCAAATATAAAGTTAAAGTATATAAATTACTCTTTTTTCGTGTCATATAATTATAAATTGATTAAAGAAAGAGTTTTTCTACTTGAAAATCGATAATCAATCAATTAAAATCGATTTGATTTTGAACTTTTTTTCTACCAATGTATGATATTAAGGTCCGGTTGGGACAGGAAGAGCAGTGTGGCAGCCAACTGTTGTCCAAATTTTCGCGTCAAATTCAGTGAGACGCCGTGAAAATTTGTGTTCCGCAACAGATCATATCTAAACAATAATTTTTAATTCATTTTTTAACAACACCAATAATGGTTTAATTTATATCATTAAATAACAAAATTAAAAATTAAATAAAAATTAACTTTAAAAATGTAAAAAATAGTTTAAATGTTTACAAAAGAAGAAAGATTTTTTACATTCCATAAAAATAGCTTTTTAAATATAATTTTTTACAAATTGTAGGAGAGCAGCTCGAACACCAGACACAGATGTCGACGCCACACAAAATGGTTCTTCAACTGCACCACGTAGTAACGGCCCTCCGAGTTGTGGCTGTTCATCAGCTCCAACAAACGTATTTCAATTTGTGCCTTAAATGAATAAATTTTTAAAAATATTAAACAAATTAACCAAAATTCTAATTTTTGATTTTTACATAATTTTTTAAAAATTATTTTGGGAGTCTACAGCACCCTTCA
The DNA here is from genome assembly GCA_034700465.1 of Rotylenchus robustus. NCBI lineage: Eukaryota > Metazoa > Nematoda > Chromadorea > Rhabditida > Hoplolaimidae > Rotylenchus > Rotylenchus robustus. Next base: position 3,678 of record JAQIYK010000342.1, read on the forward strand.
ATGTTATGTTAAATTTTGTAATTTTTATTCATTTTTTCTTAAAAAATATTTATTTTTGCCATCAGAACGAGGAATTCCTTTTTTACGTTTTCGTCTTCGTCAATAAAATTCAGACAAAACTTTTCATCATATGGCATTTGCATACGGTAATATTTTAAATATTTACGCGCTGTTCAGGTTTCGAACCTGCAACACTACTGAAACTTTTTCAGTGTCTTAACCAATTACGCCACTTGTGGTTGTGGTCATTTATTTTTTAATTCATATTTATCAAATGGTTTTAAGTTTTAAGTTTAGAATAAATTTATATAAATAATATTAAAAGATTGTTTTTCAAGTTGATGTACATATATATTTAACTTTTTGCTTATTATTTTCGCCCAAAAAAGCTTCACTTTTTTTTGTCCATGTCAAAAACAACGTTTTTTTCGCCCAAAATTTGGTTTTTTAGTGAAATTTTTGGTTTTAAGTTTTAAGCGAATATAAAAAGTTAATTTTTGGGCTGTTTAATTGTTATTTTTCCTCCCGATTATTACCTGGTCATAGAATGCCTTCTTGTTCTTGATGATCTTGATGGCCACCATCTCCTCCTCCACCATGTCGTACGCCTTGGCCACCTGCCCGAACGATCCCTTGCCTATGCTGGATTCGATACGGTACCGATAGTTGAACACCTCCCCAATTCGGATGATATAATCGTTGTTTTCGTCATCGCACTGCTCCTCATTGTTGTTGTCTAGCTCCAGTTGCTGCTGTTGTTGAACCGCTTGAGCCTAAAAGTTTTCAAAATATTTTTTTGAAAATTTTTATTGTTAGTAAAATTAAGGTTGCTAACATGTCTCGCACATTTTGTAAATTTAAAAAATTAAAACCGTAAAGAGTTCCCGCGTAAAGAGAACAAAAAATAGGAAAAATCAAAAAAAAAAATCTTATGAAATTTTTTGCCTCCGGTCACCTCTTGGGATCAAGAAAGGGGTGGAGAGAAGAGGGACCAATTCTTCGGTTTTTTCCTCGTTTCCTTCCTTCTTCCAAAATGGACTAATATTTTTAGTCCATTCTGGAGATTCGATTAAATATTGTTTTTTATTTACTTTTTTTAAATTTATTTTATAACTCATTTATTGTTTTTATTGTTTTATTTTTTTCTGACCGCTTGTACTGCTTGGAGTTGTTGTGCAGCCTTGGCGCGACCCGGACTTTTGTGCTTGCTCGGCCCGCTGACCGGATATGCAACTGGTCGTCGATGGGCGCCTGTATATATAATTATTATATGTCTATTGTTGTATAAATTATATCGCATATAATTTATAAGTGTTATATTCTCTTGCCTGCACCACTTGCAGAGTTTTGCAATTTGTTTTGCATTTCTTGTTGTTGAAGAAATTGCTGCTGCTGACCGGCCGCATTTGCTGTCGATGAACATGGTGCCATTGAAATATCCTTTAAAAATATTTTTGAATTTATTTTTTTTTAAGTATTGACTGCCTTACCTAAATCTATTTGTTATGGGGGGGGGGGGTTAAATTTTATGGGTTAAATTTTTCAAAAAATAATTTTGTTTTTATTACTCACATTCGATTTTAACGCTTTTTAATAAATAATTTTAAATTAAAAAAACAAGAATTAAACTATGAAAGGGGCCTCCCCTTTTGGTTTTATAAAATGAAATACATTATTTTAAACTCGAAAAAATATCACAAAAGTTTCAGTTTAAATTTATACAAAAAACAACATTTCGTGAATGAATGAGATTTTGAATAAATTTTTGAAGCTTTTTTAGTTATCTTTGTCAAATTAAGCGATGGGTGGATAGATTTGAATAAAATGTTGGGAAATAGTCAGGGCAGACGATTTTGTGGAACAGGCAGGATGATAGACGGGCAGATGATTTTATTTTTTGGCAAAAATCCAAAAAATACGCTTATGATATTTAGTATCTATTTTGTTATTTTTTAAGTCATGTTTTTTTTGGAAAATTATCCATAATAATTTTGGTCAATCTAATAATATGGGCTATGTTTCGAAATAATTTAAAAAACTGATTTAAATTATAAAGACAATAATAAATCAAATTTTCATTTTAAATTTAATTGAACTATTAATATAATTTTAATTCTAAGCAAAAACTAAATTTTAAAATTTACACTTTTAATTTTTAAAACTTCGCACTTTTTCTGGTAACCCCGGGCTTTTCTTTTTCAATAAATATTTTGGAATAATTTTGGTTATGCATTTATAAATTAATTTTGTCACAAAATTTGTCAATTTTTTGGAAAAATTGCCAAAATTTACAGAGAAAATTGTCAATTTAGGCAATCAAAATTGAAGGGGGTGACAATTCAAGGGGAGGCTATCAGAAAGTGTAAGGTTAGTTTTTTGTAAATTTACGGTTTGCATGGGGCCTAGCAGGTTAGCCTGCTGTGCAGTGGGTGCCGCAAACAGTACGCTGAGGTTGTTTGCATTGTTGCTGTTGCTGTTTTGGTTGTTGCTGGCGTTCAAAGTCGGCTGTTGGTCATCAGTTTGGCGTCGACGCGCCTTCCGATTGTAGTAATTCTGAAAATTCAAAAATTCAAAAAAAATTTCAAAAAAAATTGAAATAACATGCAAATAAAAAGGAAACAATTAAAAGCAAAATAATTTTTATTAATTTTTTCGAAGAAAACAACAAATTTTAATGTTTAAAAAACGAACTTTTTAATTTTATTGAATACAGTGGATAATCAATAAAATTGATTAATTTAAGAATAATTTTCAGACATATTTTTTGATATGATATATTGCTAAACTCGAATATTCCCTACACAAAATATCAAACTACATAAGTATATTGTCAGTTCCAAACCAAATCTAAAAATGAGAAAAATTCGGTTCCGGTTTTTTATTTGGATATCCGAATCTTTAGGTTCTAGTCCGAGTTCCAAAAAAAGGTTCAGCTTTTAGTTCCGTAAATTTTTAAAGAATTTAAAAACACTTTGGATAAGCATTAATTTTCCATATATTTTTTTAGTAAATTCTATGTTTGGCACAAATATAACTGCACTTCTAAGAATTTCTCGGTGTCACTTTTTTCATTTGTATTTTGTGTCCTTCCATAAATAGCAATGTAGTTATAATATTTTGTATTCCAATTCCTTGCCTTTTTAAGCAATAATAAATTATATCTCTTGTCCAATTAATTTTCCTTATAAAATATATTTATATTATATATTTCTTAAATTCGAGTAAAAATATTTACACCTTTAGTATTTAATATTAATATTAAATTGTATTCCTAATTCTTACCAATATCCCATTAATAGGGTTGTCGGTTCCAACTCAGACCAAACCGAACCAAAAAAAACCGAACCGAAATTTCGGTTCAGAATACGACCCAAGAGCCGAACTGCTGGTACCCGAGAAATTGTTAGGAACCGATAACCCTACCCCTCCTATACACGACTTAGGAAAATTAATTTATTTTATTTTTCAGAAAATGAAAAGAAAATTCATAAAATATTATTAATTGTACAATTTTTGTATTATTTAATTAATTTTTACTATAAAATGATTCTTATTAATCTATACTAAAACGGGAAATTAATTTTCCACAGCTTTTTATTGGAGACAAAAAGTGTGACTGATAATAATAATAATCCGCAACCATAAAACTTTCATCTGCGCTCGTAAAAAGAACGCAACAAACTCCGCAAATTTAATGTCTTCATTTTTTCTTAATTATCCACATTCGATTTTTAATACTTTGTCTACTACTTCCTTGTAATACTAATATAATGGAAAAAAATAAAAATAAATAAATATTTAATTATTAAATTATTTTTTATTATTTTGTTCCACCTCATTGATGTTTTTGTAGGTTTTGATCAATTCAGCGGTCAGTTTGTTAATCGGTCTCACTGATTGGTCGCGAAACTGTCTAAAATTATAAAAATTCAAATTATTGAAGAATTTTAAAATAAATTTAAAATTATTTCAAAATTATTTTTTAATTCAATTTTTATGCCTTGTTGCCATCATTTGTTGTTGTTGCTGAACAATTTGTTGTTGCTGTTGAATTTGTTCCAATTGTTGCTGGTGACCTCCGGCGGGCTAAAATATTATTTTCAGTTATTTTATTTTCTATTAGCCTTAAAAATTAATTTTAAAATAAATAAATTTTAAAAATGAATTAAATGTATAAAAAATTGAAATTGTTGATTTATCGATTAAAAATGTATTGGTCTTTTATCATCATCTGTTTTGTTAATTTTTTGACTTTTAAAAATTAAAATTTAAAATTAATAAAATTAATTTTGTTCACCTGTTGCCCGGCACTCAGCATCTGTTGCATTAATGCCAATTGAAAACCTCCGGCAACAGCATTTTCTGAACCATAGCCCACGGCATTGCTGAAAGCGCCACTGCCTGCGGCCAATTGGGCATGTCCGCCAGGCATCGACAAAACTAAAAAATAGAATTTGAAGAAAAAAAAATATTTTTTGGGTTTTAAAATGAAAAAAAAAAATTGAAATTTGAATTTGATTTGAAGAATACAAAAATATTTTGGTTTATTGGATTTTTTAAATTTAAATCTATCCAACAATTGTGGCATCAAGCATCAATAAATTATTATCTCGAGTTAACGAATTTTTTGCAGAAACTGTGATATCACAAATTCTCGATAACTAAAAGATTTTTTCACATTTAAAAAAATCAGAAAATTTTAGTGGATTATTTTTTGAAATTAAAAAAGTGAGTTGAATATTAATGTTGAAATAAATGGCTTTTTGTTTGGTTAGAGTTTTAAAAAAATCTTCGAACAAATTCGAAAATTCAAATTTTAGTAGTTTTGCATTTTTTGCAGTTTTTGAAGATTTATAAAATTTGACCCAGATTTTAATTCTCTAATACAAAGCTTCAGAAAGACATTAAAAATAAACCAAAAAATGTTCTGAAATAAGCATTTCAATTTAATTTGTACAATTAAAAAATAAAAGTTATAAAATTATTTTATTTTTAATTATTAAATTATAGGCAACGTGTTGAGAGGTTATTATAATTTATATTTAAAAAAACAAAAAAGAATGTTTTGCTATATTTTAAAATTATTTTGGGGCAAATATAATATGATGACTAATTTTGACCACCCAAGATGTATTTGCTGAATTCAAGATAATGGTTAAACAGGTTATCGGGAGCCCAAAATATTTTTTTATTCGCCCAAATTTAAGAATTTTTCTTATCAAATAAAGAACAAAAAAACAGTTTCACATGGAAAAATAAATTTGTTGGATTTTTGAAGTGTAAAATAGTGGGGTTTAAATTAAAATTAAAAAATATATTTTATCAAAAGGATCTAAAAAGAATCTACCGTATTTTCTCTAATTCTCTCTGTGGGGAATTTTTTGTGCATTTTTGAGTCCGAACAATTTATTTTTTAGGGGTGTATTTTCCTGAAAAAATCCATTTCCAATCTAGAGAGTTTTTTTCTATTTTTTGAGCAAAAAATACCTATTTAGGCTATTTTTGAGCATTTTGAGCGAAAATATCCTTAAAATTTTCCCAATTTTTTTTACAAAAAATGTGTTGAAAATATCACTCCCAGAAGATTTTAAAGGAAATACAGTATATGAATAACATTTTTAATGCCTTTTTTAACTTTTTCATTTTTAAAACAAAAAACATGCAAAAATTGTTAGCTAAAAATTCATAATGAATAAGAATTACCCTGTTTAGTTAGTTGCCATTTTCTTTTGTATTTTTGTTATGCACGATTTCGCTTCAAAACAAAAAAAGAAAACGTTGAGAAAAGACAATACAAAATATTTTTTATATTTTATATTTTTTCATTTTGCATTGTTCCTAATGTTTGAATCGATTGCAATTAATATTTTTGTCTGATGAAAGAAATCAAAAAGGGTAAAAAAAGTTGCCGATTCAATTGATGTTTTGATTAATGAAATGAGTCGCAAAAATGACACTTTCTCACTTTTTATATTCACTAAATGACGCCAAATAAATTGTTTCTTTTATAATTTGAAATTTGGAATAAATGATTATAAATCTTTTTAAATAATTAAAAAGTTTTACACCTAAGTGATTATTTTTTACATTTTTCATATGTAAATTGATAGCAAAAATTATTCTATCGTAATTAAATAAAAAAATATTAAAAAGGAAACCTAGAGATCCTACAAAAAACGGATTACTGTATGTTGTTAACTTTAAGTTACGTCCGTTATCTGTAAACAGAACCCCTATAGATAAAGGCAATATGGTATATAAAATAAAAAAATAAACTATATAACGGTACATATGGTAAGTTACTTATGTGTATTTTAAATTTTTTCAAATATTCAAACAAAAATAATAATAATAAAAAAACAATTATTTTTGACGAGGTACTCAAAAATTGAAAAAAATGTTCTACCGAATTTTTAAAAACTGTGAACACAGTTTAAAGCCTATTCTACTGACAAAATTTTATGGTGTCAATTACTTGTTTTGGTGATCAAAAATACACTTTTGTATTTATCGATTGAAGACCGCAATCGAGAGTAAACAACAACATAAATAATAATAATAATAAATAACACTGATGAGAGAGTTACAATTCAATTTTTAAGAATATTGCAAAAAGTATATATTAATTAAAAATATTCTTACAAAAATATTCTTTTTACTTAAAAAATATTCAAATAGGAGTTAAATGATGATGCAAATGATTTAAAGTAACTTTTACCTCCTTGATTTTGTTGTTGTTGTTGTTGTGCATGGTGGTGATGTGCTGCTCCAAAAGGTTGTGCTGTAGTTGCTGTGAACGCTTGCGGGGGATGCTAAGTAAGAAAATTAAAAAATTATCAAAAATATTATCATTTGAAACATTGAAACGGATCCAATAAGCGAAGAAAATATTTATTAATTTTGACAATTGACAAAGTGCACTTTACACCTTGTTCAAATTAAATTGACTTATACGCTACGGATGTGGTGGAAGGGGGAGGGAGGAATAAGGACCATATTACATATCGTTATTTTTTTGGAAAAAATACATTTAAAAAATAGTAAAAAAATTTAAAAAAGGTCGAAATTTTGTTTAAAATTTCAAAAAGAAACCGTTTAGAAGAACAGATTAAGGAGGAACAGGAAAACGCTGCTCCTTACCCTAACCTAATGATGTGGAACATCGAAAAAATTCCGATATCCAGCGATCGATTACGATAAATGACCCCGAGATGCGAGATCGGGGTTAATATTTGACCCCGAAATTCTTGATCGTGCTTTATATCAGAAAACCCCAAGATTTATCTGGTTTTTGGAATTAAGTTTAAAATTTTCAAAAAAAATTTGTAAAATTCAAAAAATAATCCTGCGTGTTGTCTTCGGCTATATTTAACCCTTTTTTAGATAATAATAAATATATTGCCTGTTTGAATAGCATTTGTGTGGCATCACTGGGCGGCATTGGGCACACAATGCCTCCGGCCGAGTTGTTCTGGTGATGTGTTTGTTGAGAATCCACTGCGGACGGTGCTGCCCAACAATTTGCTGATGTTGTCGAGGAAAACTGAAAGATTGTTAAGAAATCTTGTTGAATTTAAAAAAAAGCGACTAAAAAAGTAATTATTAAAATTTTCTAAAAAGATTACTTTTTGGCTTATAAAAATATTTATCAAATAAAAATTATTATATAAAAAAATTGATACCTATTATCTATTATGTATAATATAGTAAAAAATCAAAAAATAGTTTGCATAAGGTTTTGGCACTTTTAATCATTTAAATTTTAAACAAAAATCTTTCCAATAAATTCCCACCTGGGCCATCATTGTCTTCTACAGTGATGAATCTGATGAGTTGAAGGTTAGTTTTTGTTTGTTTTAACACGAAGTTCGACTACGGCGACTCTTCTCAGACGAATTTACAGACAATTCAGCAAACTAAAAAAGAGTCAAATTTATTAGTGCCTTTTTTGTTCGTGGAAAAATCAATTTTTATGGGGAAAATTTGCATAAAAACTTAGTTATAATTTTCCAGACTTTGTTTTCGGTTTTGGTTAAAACAAATAAGAGAAAAATAGACATAAAATTTTAAAAAAAATAGCTAATAAAATCAATGAAAAATAAGCAATTCTAAATAGTTTGAGTAGAAAAATAACTAAATAAAAATCTAAAATCAATATAAGACTAGTTTAAAAAAATAATATTTTTTAATTTCCATAGAAAGGCTTGTTGGATAAAAACAAATGTGTTATAATTTTTGAGATTTTTTGAAAATGTTATAAAAATTTCAGTAAAAATTGCCGAAAATTGTTGAAAAATAGTCTGATGAAAAAGATGAATGAATCACACTTGCCTGAACAGACACAAAATGTTCTCCAAAAGATTGAGTCACACTTTTTGTGTATTTCGTCGATTATTTCCGGGAGGGCCGATTGGGGTTAATACTGTGATTTTGTCGATTTTTTGCAGCGGTTGTCCAAAATGGGCGTGAAGCGATGAGGCGATAACAATAGTAGTAATGACGATGTCGATTAGTCGATTCTGATCAATATTTTAGTTGATCGTGTCGATTTTTACTGGACTCTCTGTGGATTGGTAAAAAAGGGTCTCAACGCCCCTTACACCTTAAAAAACGAAAAATCTATGTTCAGAATTTTATAAATTAGTCGAACATTAAAAATAAAGAAAAATCGCGCAAATTAATAAATAATAATTTGTCAAAGTAAAATTTGTACTTTCGACATGTCCTCGATACAAAGAGAAAACTAGGAAATAAACCATTATGGGTTGCAAAATTTTGCAAAAAAAGTAAATTTTGCAAAATTATAAAATGTATTTTACTGTCGAATTTATTTAAAAAAAATTAAAAATAAATTCCTAGAAAATAGCTGCTTGCATTGATATAATTATTTCCTTGTTATTTTCTCCCCTTTTTTCTTTGTTATTTTCTCCTTTATTTCTAAAAAATACAAAATAAATAATAAGACCAGAAATTTATATTTATATTTAAATATATATAGTTTTTTCTAAATGCAAAAAATAAAAAAATAATAAAAATAAATCGCTGAATTAGTAGTGAACAATGACATAATGGGCAGATTTAAGTAGAATTGCGTCATAAATTATGATTGCGTGACGTAAAAAGGTGAATAAGAATTATTTGTATATTTTGGATTTGCGCAGAAATAATAAAACATTAAAAAATAATTTAATCATTTATATATATTTCAAAAAATTTCATCCAAAGGTTGTTTTTGATTTTTCGCCATTTTTAAAGCGATTAAATTTTCAATTTTTAAAGCAAAATAAAATTATTAATATAACATTTTAAAATATAATTAAAAAATAAATGTTTAAAATATATTCCAAATTAAAATTTTCAAAATTTAATTATTTTTTTGGGAAAAATCTAATTATGGAAATTATTTAAATAAATATAAAATATTTTTGATTTTTTTCTTGTTTTAATAAAATAAATCTTTAAAAATTACAAATATTTAATAATAATAAATTTTAAAAAATGTATAAATGATGAAAAAGTGTATAAATTGAAAATGGATATTTTTTGGAAAAATTTCAAACTGAAAATAAAAACAAGAAAAAGGACTTTTATATGCGATACACCAAAGACAAAAAAAGAAATTCTGAAAAAATTCAGGACGGATTGAACAAAAAACATCCATTCATTCAAGGCCCGACCTTTTCTCAGCAAATATTGCCGAGCACAACAAGGTAAAAAGGGGAATGACTAATCAAAATAAATAGTTCAATTTATTGTCTAAATATCAAAAATAAAATGTTTGGATTTTTGAAAAAACACCAATTTAAACTTTTAAAGAAATGTGATTCGTCGGAAAAAAGGTTTATAAAAAAATATGAAAAATAGCTTAAAAATTGTTTGAAATATTGGCAACAAACTAACTTGCGCCTTGCGTCCAATAAAAATAAAATAAAAAATTTATAAAATAAAAAATAGGTTAAATATTTTTTAATTTTTGTATGCAAAATAAAAATTTATAAAAGGTAAACTAACAAAAAATTTAGATTGTAAAACAATAAAAATCGTCAATATAAAAGACGACAAAAAAAGTTGGAGCGCGTTGAAAAATAAATTTTCAACATTTTAAATATAATTTTTTGTGGTTTGGAATAATAATTATTTTTTGCAATTCGTTTACGTTTATGCAAGTTTTTCGCGGGTGATGTCATTCTCTGCGTAAATAAAAATGGATTTATTAAAAATTAAAATTTGTATTTTCTGATCAACGCACAATTTCTGTATGAAAAATTTAGTGAATTTTTCAATTGTTAAATATGCTGAAATTTAAATTTTTACAATATTTTTGACGCACAAACCATTTTTGACGCACAAACCGCGCCATAAAAATGATCAGCAACATTCCCATAAAATATGCAAATTCATTATTTTTGTTTTAAAAAAAAATCCCGTGATTCTTCTCTAAAACAACGGACTGATCTCCTCTTTTGTATGCAAATTTTGCGTCGGATAGCACTGGCCGGAAAGTAGAAAAAAAGTAGAATGAAAATAAAAGAAAAAAAGAAAATCAGGTATCAATATAAAATTTAGGAAAAAACAGAAAAAATCAACCGAACCCTAGGAAAAACTTATCAGCCAATAAATAAAAAGAAAAATTATATTAAAAATGTAAATATTTTTCAAACTTTTAGTAAAATTCAAAAAAACCAAAAAATAATAAATAATGTAATTTTAATATGTTTAAAAATATATTTAATATATTTTATATATTTTTTTTAAAATTTAAATATAATATTTTTACCAAAATTATTTTGATTTTGATAAGTTACAAAAATGATACAAATTTTTTAACAAATATTTTCGGGATAAATTATTAATTTATTTAGAGATTAGTTTTGAGATTAGTTATAAAAACTGTGAAACAATCGTAAAAACCCGCGAAAATGGAGAAGAAAGGTGCGCGGAGGTGGGGGAAGGGGAGGGGGAAGAGGGATTATCGACGCGGGAAGAGACTTTGGCGGGAGTCTCGCCCGCCATCTTAACACTGCTTTTCTCATCAGCTAATGAGTTAATCCGCGCGCGTGAAAAATAAACAAAACAAACAAATAAATAAATAAATAAACAAATTTTGAGGGAAGGGAGAGAAGACAAAAAACACAATAATTATGAGAAAACACAGTTTGTAATTGTTAGCTTCCTATATATTCATTACTCCTTCTGTGAGCTGAGGGGGTTAAAATATTAAAATATAGGTTGTTTTTTATTTGTTAAGAAGGGGGGTCCTCGGGGACAGGGATATACCCGGGTACGGAATGGGGGGGGGGGTGGGGCTACCAGACCCAGGCCCGTAGCTAGCCTCGGGGTTCGGGGGGGGGAATCGAAAAATTTTTGAAAGGTTTTTAAGGGTGTATGTTTAGTTTGAGAGCTAAATTTTCATAGTTTTGAGGCGCCGATAGGCGCCGCGCGAAAATTTTTGACAGATTTTGGGTTCAATAAGGGAAGATTCTATTGAAAAATGATAGTTTCGCGACGCCGATAGGCGCGCGGCGAAAAATTTTCGCGAATTTAGAAAAAC
>JAQIYK010000343.1:0-15215 GCA_034700465.1 Rotylenchus robustus
GGAAGAAAGAAAAGATAAGTTCTCCAAATAAAATAATCATTTTCCTTAAGAAAAGTTGCCTATTTTTTCAAAATTTCCCCCGATGGCGCCTATCGGCACCACCGGACCCCCACTAATCATCGATTACACAGTGTTGATATCTGATATCCTGATATGAATGCAAAATTGTAGTATTTTAGCAATTGAAATTTTAGCAATGCTTCAAAATTTATTTTTCTATCTACGGTAAAAAAACGTTTGTTTTACAATTTTTTAAACTTTTTATTTTTGTGCGAATGCGAACAAAAAAATATTTTGTGGTCGTTGTTCGCAAATGTCCGCGCGCCATAGTTGGTTGGTTGGTTGATCCATTGTTCCATTGGAATTGGAAGTGCAAAATAACTTATATACTTACTTTGTTATCCTTATCTCTTATCTCCCCTTTTTCTCCCTTCATTCCTTTTGGGATGGGGTGCGATAGCTCTCGCTTTTTTCATTGCAATTCTCATTATGTACCACTTAGTGAATAAGCACGTTGTAAAACTTATGAAAAAGTTAAAGAAACTAAAATTTCAGGTTTTTGATAACTAACTGATATTGTATTTAAAATTTATCACTCCATACAAGATGAATGACAACGATGAAATTTTTGGTCATTTGCCGCCATTGAATTATCCGGTCAAAGAGGAGGAATTTGACACAGATTCAAGTAAGTTTTTGATACACACACATATAAAAAAATTTAAATACCGAGTCGGGTGCTCTTACATATAGAGTGAGGTCTTTCAATGAATTTTTAATTTAGCGTGGTTTAATTATGATGAATTGTTGTTTTTTCAGCTGGATTGTTGTTTTTTATGGATGATGCGAGTGATGATTTTGATTCAAACAAACTACATGAACTTGTTGTTGAATACTTAGTGTTTAGTGGATACAAAGAAGCAGGTAACATTACTACCTAATCGAATAAAGTGACTCAAATTGAGATATGATGGATTTTTTAACTTTTACAATTGACAAGTCAGATGAAATTTTGCATTATATTGGTATTACTGTTTTTAATTATAAATGGACATTCAGCCGAAATGCTAGTTTCCGACGCTGAATTGCCTTTGCTAAACGTATCGACCATTACAAATTCGAAAACTGTGGACACGTTGGAACAACGCAATGCAATTCGGAACGCCGTAGTGTTGGGTGATATAGAATCGGCTTTAAAGCTTGTAAATAAATTGGCGCCTACTTTGCTAACCAACAATCCCAAGTTACACTTCAAACTTTTGAGGCAGCAACTGGTCGAATTGATTCGAAACAAGTTAGAACAAAAATCAAATATTTTAAAATAATTTTCAGAAATGTCGACCAAGTTTTGAACTTTTCCCAACAACATCTTATTGATAAGTGTAAAGAAATTCCCGCAGAATTGTTTGCAAAACTTGAACAGACTTATGCACTTCTTGCCTTTGACAACCCAGAAAATTCTCCATTCGGATATTTAATGGTAGGATAAGTCTTTCCTTATAGATATGGGAAAGCCAACAATTTTAGTGCCTGAACCAACGGAATATCCTAGCTTATGAGCTCAATGAAGCCGTACTGGCAGCTTTGCACAAGCCGTGTGTCTCTCGACTTGAACAACTTTACCGGTTGATGGTTTGGAACCAACATCAACTCAAAACTAAAGGGGACGGTAGCAAATTGACAGCAGAAGCAGTTGACGACATTTCCAAAAACCTTTTTGCGAAAGAAGATGATACGCTCAATGAGTTGCTTTGAATTTTTCCTCTATTTACGATAAATTTGATAACATATTTAACTGAACAAAAAGTTTTTATTTTATTTGTAAATTTTCCAACATCCTATTTTAAATCATGTGTATTTTAATCTTGTTTTCCAGCGAGAAATTGTTAAAAACGATTTAGATGGATCTTGGGCCTAACAGCAGTTTTGTCCCGCGTTCGCCCTTATCATTTTCTAATTCATATTCACCCGCATCACCTTTGAAGGAACAAAATAAATATTCGGAAACGGAAGAAGAACGGAATGGCGGGAAAGGGTAAGTTACAATTGTTACAATTTTAACTAACTTGTAAGTTAGTGTTCTTTAAAGAAATAAGGATTTAGAAGGTTTAAACGCTTGATGTTTGTACGGTTAATAAGTCCTCTGTTATGATTGTTTTACTTTTAACTGCAAATGAGATACAATAAAACATTGATAATATGCTAATTTAGGAATGCTTCTAACAATGATGCCGTGCCACCAAATAAGTCCATTCTCAAGAATCCAACAACAATGCATTTCAAAGAACAACAAAAATTGATGAATAACACGGATGATAAAGCAGCGACAAATCAGACGCGCAAAGAAGCTCTTAAGACAGTTGCATTTGGACTAACCACACGTTTGGAGGATACTGTTTTGGTTTGGACAAAAATAAATAATATTAAATTAGACACAATTTTATTTAGGCAAAGGAAGGTAAAGTTGCAGCATCAAATACACATCGGCACAACAAAACAGTTATTTTTTCACATGAAGCGCAATCACTACACAAACTCGTGAGTGTTTGTATTATGCCACATTTAACAAATAAAATTTAAACATTTTGGTTCTTTTATTTAGTTTGTAACCCAAGAATCGGAGATTAACGAACTCAGAAAAACAATAGAAGATCTAGTTGTTGCTGATAATCAGCACCGCTCTGAAGCGCGGGAACAAATGAACATTATTGCTGATCTTTCCTCTCGCCTGATCGATGTGGAAAGGAGACTGTCCAGCATTGACAAATGCCAACGGTCAGCGGAAAATCGGAGTGAAAATGTTCAAAGGAAAGAAAGGCAAAGTGAAAATGTTCAACCAAACGAGCTGGACAAATCGTACGACCTACTGTTTTCTACATAAAAAGATTAAATAAAATGTTTTTTAGAAGTGATAAAAATTTTAAATCAGCTAACAACAGAACAAGGGCAGCCTTGAAACCGCAACAGTTAGACAACGTACAAATTGAAGCTGATGAAAAACAAAATGGTAAACATGCTTTATATACTCTCCATATTATTTATCACTGTTACAGCACCTCTGCAAATCCAACAACAACTTAAATCAATAACGACATCCACTGATGGAGCATTTATCCAACGGAGCGACATTCTGCAACGTTTAGATCAACAAATGCGCAAAAACCCATATTTTGAAAATCGCATTAAATCTATGCTCAGAGTTTGGACTGACGATGTATCTTCGCCAACTGCTGTTGCTTCAATAGTTCCAGAGTGAGATTTCACATGGAATTTGGGATTGAAACTTTTTAAAAACTTTAGACAAAATCGCGATGAAAATGGCGGGGCCGGTACTTCAATGCTTGTTCGTGTTACCACTCAAAGGCAGGAACTGTTCTATTCCTCTTCTCCCGGTCGAAATAGAAGAACGCAGCCCTCGGCAACACGCAATAGAGGTTATAACTTATAGTTTATAATTAACTAATTTATCAAAAAGTTAAATAATATGGTATAGGGAACAAATTGGCTTGCGAACACGTTTAAAAGTCATTGAAATAATAAGCCCTCATTTTATTTTTATTTTGGGAGCATTATGAAGCAGTTTTGGGCAAATATTTATTGCATTTTTAACCTAGTTACTTTTATACATTAGTTATTGCATAATTTTGGAAACTTTAGCTCAGGAAAACAATCACAATCAGAGAAGACATGCTCGCGATAATGGACCGATTGTAAGTTAAAGAGCTTTTTGGAATTATGGTGCGAAAGCAACTGCAGACCAGTGCTGTTCCTCGGCAAATTTCAGCTCCGGCTCCTGGCTCCGACTTTTTCAAGTTTCGGCTCCAACTCCTGCTTTTTCGGCTCCGGTAGCTCCGGAAAATTCGATTTTTTGGGGTCATTTTTATCAAAAATTCCATTTTTTGGGATTGTATTTTTAAGTTTTTCAGATAAAAAAGCGTTTCTTTGTCAATTTTTGAGCGAAAAATGTATTTAAGGGCTATTTTTGAGTGAAAAAATGAAATTTTGGACCATATTTAAGCCACAAATTCACTTCGAAAAAATTAAAATTTTCATTTGCCGGAATTGGCTCTGGAGCGGCTCCGACCCCGAAATTTTTGGCTCCGGCTACAGGCTCCGGCTTTTTCAAATTTCGGCTCCGGAGCCGGCACAGCACTGCTGCAGACTACTCAACTTTTAGCAAAAGAACTAGTCTGTCCTAGATAGAATAATTTGATTTGAAGAATATTAAACAAATGTCTTCTACTGTTAATATTATATTTTATATTCGAAATTGCATTAGTAAAATTCAGGTGACAGAACTGTCTGATGAGGGTGAGGGACATTTTGAAACTGTGCCAAATGTTCGTCGAAGTGACCACTGCACTGATGATGCTGAGTTTTTCCAAAATAACGATGACAACCATTTGGAATTTGAAGATGGCGAAGCTATTTTTGCGGGAGAAGCTCATAGTAAATTTGATCGTTTATTCACTTTTATATTGCTTCTCCATTAAGATCGCACAAATAATCAGCACCAAATTCGGCGGCGCAAAAGAGAGGCCACGTCGGCTATCCGCAACAAATATAAATGAAAGAAAATGTCGGAAGTGTCCGTTTTAATCACATTTTTTGTTTTTAATTTTAATAAATAATTTTCTTGTTTTTTATCAATCTTGTTTTTTGAGGTTATTTCTACCTTCGAATTTCACAATTAATACTTTATGTATAATGTTTTATCATAATGTATACGTATGAAGTATATATACTTTTTTTGTACTTCCTCACCAATCCCAAATTTTGGGAAATTAAAAAACAACCATTAAAAATAGTGTAAATATTCCTTATTGTCAGTTAAAACAATTGATAGCCATATCGGATTTCAATTTTTGGCCTAATTGGAATCGTTGATATTTTTAAGATAATGGCCAAAAGAGAAGAGAGCACGGAGATAGAACCGGAGCCGCCTTCTATAGTGCAGTCAGTGGAGGAAACTGGCGCTGACTCGCAATGTTACTATGGACAATTGGTTCTGCTTGGGTACGTTTATGATTTTCTGAGAGAGAAAAAGAAAAGGAAAAAACACTGAATTTAGATACAACGGCACTTCCGAAGCTTATAGCAATCGCTACAATAATCATGGTTTGACTATCGTCATTAGTTATTATCAGTAAACTAACAACAAGGAACAACAGATTCAGGCAAGAAACACTTCGCAAAAATGTTCTTCAAAAAGCGCACGGAACCGAATGGGATCCGGAAGGGTTCGTGTGTTACACTCAATAAGCCGGCAAGTGAGGTGCAAGCAGTGAGAGATTCAACACGGCACACTGTCTCTTATTCATACGGAAAAACCAACACAGTGCTTGTCGAATATCTTTCGGATCCGAGCAGAGACATGTTTCAGGTTGGTTTGTTATCCAATTAGTACCTGGTAGGTGGTGAAACTTCAACGGATTTATTTCGAACAGGATTTGACTTTGCGTTTTTAAGCAAAAAAATGCGTTTAAGTAAAAAAAGAGTAAAATTTTTGCCCCCTGTTAATGGAGTATTAATTTTTAAGGTCGGACGTTCATCAGAAGATCAAATTGACTTTACTATCGTGGACACTTGGCTTGCCGCTGGTTCCGACAATGTGTCTTCTCCGGCGGGTAACAGTGCCCGTCATTTACGGGACGAACTCAACGGACAAAAGCCAATCTCATCCACCATTTCGCGTTATGCTTGTCGCATTTTGGCGGAGCGAGACTCGCCCTACACCACCTATATTTATGCCGCTGGGTTTAATGCGTCAAGAAATGTAGTCTACGAATTTATTTAAAAATTGACTATAAAAATAGTTATAACAAATTATTTCAGATTTTCTTGGGGGAAAAGGCGACAAAATGGCAAAAGAAAAACAGCGAATTCGATGGTCTAACGACAAATGGGGTGTTAATTCTACACCCAAATCTTGGGACGAAGGACGAGGAAGATTCTTACGAAGTAATTTACAATTGACGAAAAAACCAATATACTTTTTAATAGGGAGAAACGAAGACTGAACCATTTGTTTGGAGGGAAGGTTGTGCATATTGTTGTTAGTTGAACGGAATTTACAGTTTCAATTTTAGTGTCTGTCGATGGAGACATATACACATTAAGGGATACACGATCCTCGATGCAAAAAGGAAGCATTGTGCCAGATGAGACAAACCAACTCCAGGTCATTTCTCATTTATGAAGCTTAATCCTTTGGAATGTGCGGCAAATTATAAGAAATTTTTAGGAGGATTGCGTGATCTAAATATGTATTTTTCAGGATGGAACTTTGATCGATCTTTGTGGAGCAACATTACTATGGCGAACGGCTAAGGGACTAGCGCAATGTCCATCGAAGGAAGAGTTGGAGCATCGACTTGACGAATTGAACGCGGGCAAGCCACAATGTCCGGTGAACCTGAACACGCTGGTCATTCCCAGGCGGAAACATACGAAAAGCAGTCCTTCCAGGCAGCCTTATGTAATACATTTGAACTGCATTGTAATTTATAAAAAATTACCTTTAATAATTAATAGGTCTATTTTGGATGTGGCCACGTGCAAGGGAAGCATACCTGGGGTGGTACGTTCTGATTTTTAATCTGCTTATCAGTGTCATTTGATATTATCTTTTTAAATTCGTTTTCTACAGTGAACAAATGTGGGACCCTGGTCACCTTCCGGTGTCCAATTTGTATGGTGGATTCGAAGGCAGTTTCCAAACTGATTATGGGAATGGAGTCCGGTTTTCATCTGGATTCCAATGCTCTTGACTACGCCTTCAACCCCTGTGGGCATGTTGCTTCCTATCGGACTGTCAAGTAAACTTCACAAAACGATTGTTTGTTTATTTATGCAATTTTCGCAGGTACTGGTCGAGCATCCCACTTCCCCACGGCACCAGCAGTTTCTACCCAGTCTGTCCCTTCTGCACCTCATTGCTTTCATTTGAGAAACCGTACATCCGTCTGATCTTCCAGGACCATTGCTATGAGTGATATCCATAGAGTATGTTAAGTCCACCTTCCCCGTTTGACCTGTAAAATATTTTAGAGGGAAATACCCAATGTAATTTAATGTATTAGATGGGGAGTAGGCTCAAACCAAATCAATCTTTCATTTTGAACGTGATCTGCTCCTTTGTTTTCCTGTGTAAATTGTATTCGTATCTAATGTTGGCCATTCTCCAGTTATTTCAATTCTGAATGCCCAATTCTACATATGTTTGTATTGCTTATTTGAATTTTTATTATATAATGAACAAAATGTGTAAAGCATGAAGACACCAATTTGAATTCATTAATAATTTACAAAGCAAAGCAAAAGAGGAATGGGTTTGCAGACAAAAGCGTGGGACAGTTAATATAATATTGTGCACACTATTTAAGGCCGAGTTTTTTCATGCAGTGATGCACTCCCTTCTCCTCCCATTCGGCTTTTGTTACCCAAAAGTCCTAAAATGTCAAAAATTAAATCCCTCGACAAACCATCCCTTCCCCGTTACCGTGTCGCGATCGCGCATCAGATGCGCCAGCACCGCACCTCCCAAAAACACCATGTGCTTTCTCCTCGGTGGCGCTTCAATTCGAATTTTGAATTTCTTAAAGGGTAAATTTTAAACATTTGGTTTTTACTTTTACACCATTAATTTGCACACCTGAAAGGCATCCGTGTTCCCTCTGAGCACTCGGTCCAAATAAAGTTGCTTCAGTTCTCGTTCAAGGCGAGATGGAAGTCCGGGGTACATTGTGGACCCGCCGGAAAGTACAATGTGCTTGTAAAACTCCAGTCTGGTATCTGGAAAAACGTTAAAAAAAAACTTTAAAATTTGCTTAGGGCTGTCGCGAAAGAAAGAAAGTAAATCGAAAAAACTGTTCAAAATCATGAAATTTCAAAAAACCAATGCTTTGCCACAGCCCTATTTCACTGCAAACCAATGTCGGCAGATTGAATTACGCTGAACAACAGCTCAGAAAGTCCCATCTTTTCCACGTTGATCAGGTGAGGCTGAAAAAGCACTTCAGGAGCCTCGAAGCGCTCTCCGCCAAGTTTGATAACACGTCCATCGGGAAGCTAAAAATGATGAAAATAATGGGAACAAATGAAAAACAAACTGAATATGTTTCCGTGAGCACAGTCGTTTCAAGGGCCAACCTTTGCTCCTGTTCAACATCATAGCTTAAAAACAAACAATTTGCATATTTATGTTTATTATTTTGTGGCTGTATCATACGCCACGTAGCAGTGCTTTTCCTTGAGCTGTCGTACAGTTTCAAAGTCTGCCGAGTGGTTGAAGGCATAACCGCGGAGCAAAAGTAACTTACATTTTAATATTGTTTTAAGCAGTTGTGTTTATGCATAATTTCAAAAGGGAACTTACTTTTATCAGGTAGCGCGTAATATCCCTGCCCGCAATGTCCAATCTTTTTGTGAGATGATTGAGCGCAAATCCTTCGAACACTGGACAAATGTGTGTTACACCGTCGCCACTGTCCACCACAATGCCGGTCAAAAGGCCTTGGGCGTAAAGGGTCAAAACTGCCTAAATGATAAAAGAACATAGGCAAGTAATATACGTAAAAGTTTATATGAAAGTCATACTTGAATTGCTACGTAAATGGCGTGAAAACCGTACTGTTCGAACATCACCTTAAAAGACTACTGTATTACAATGATGCCTGGGACAGTCCAAATTTTGCCCACTTGAAACATCTTTTCCCGGTTGCTGTTTGGATTCAAGGGTGGTTCAGTGAGCATTAATTTACATTCCTTAAATTTTCGTATGAAATCGAAGAAATCCACTTAAAATAAACCCGAACAACCTTAGCGTCAATGTTGAGCTTGTCAGGACCGAAAGTGTAGTCCCACAGGTGGCCCATATCGTCCCAATTCCGCACAATCCCATTCTCCATCGGGTAGTTCACATCCAACATATGCCGCAATTCGGTGCATTCTTCGCCAACCATCAAGTCCTGCGCGATATGCAAGGTTAGTTGTATGTAGTAAATTTTTGAATATCGACATAGAAAAACTTTGGGTATTAGCGCCAACTTCCAGATTTAATTCAGAATTTTCTAAGCGGAGATCAATTTTGGATGTTTGACCAAAAAGTGAAATTAGCCGAATAAAAAAGTTTAATAATCAAAATTGGTACCTTGATGTGGATGTTGTTCACCAACTGTTGATGGGATCTAACCAATGGTCTTCCGACAGCTGACGGAAAGATATGACCTGCAAAAATTGGCACTAATCACCCAGATGAGCTCCATTCCGACTCACTTGGAAAATTAGAACCCGCATAGCCGCACTTGACGAACTGTGTTCAAAATAATGATAATATTTTAAAAATAATTGTACTTACTCCAGTTCCATTGTCAACTACTATCACTTTCCGTCCATTTGTGTCCATTTTAAGCAAAAGCAAAAATTGGGCTAAAATTTATACGTTCGCCAAGCAAAAACCGATAGTTCAATTTGATGATTCAAACGATAACAGTGTAATAATAAGCAGAAAAGGGAATGTGAATTTTATTTAAAATTGGCAAATTTTGGCGCAAAATATTCCAATTCCAACCACCAAATTCCATTGACAATGTGTGAGAATGATGAGAAGGAACAAAAGATGCAAGAAAAGTGAGTGAGTGACTGACTGGTAACTAGTGAATGAATGTACGATTGATAAAATATCAAATTCAATTTTTCGTCAAAATTTATCATTTCTCCAGCCTAGGTTTTGTTTTTCGACGAGTTGGGAGAAAATGCCCTCTTTGATGTCCAGCAATTTGTCAAATGTGCCAATCTCGGCCACAGATCCCTTGTCCAGCACGATGATTTGTTCGGCGTGTTTAATTGTCGAAAGTCGATGCGCAATGATCAGCACCGTCTGGCCACTCTTCGCCAAAAGTGTATCCAATGCCGTTCTCACCTAAAATTCAATTCTAATTTTGAAGGGCCAAATGTGCATTAAGCCAGACTAGATATTCGCTTGTTGCATCAAGCGCACTCGTTGCTTCATCCAGAATCAACAGCCGTGGCTTCTGAATGTTTGCTTATAGACAAGATAATTTGTTTTTTCTACTAGATAGATAGGGTTATAAATTAAAAATATTTTATTTAAATATTGGAATCTATTTTATCCACGACTCTGTTAAAAACATTTAATTGACTGATGAGGTGACGAGTGATAGTAAGGGAAAAAGATTATTTGGTTAAGGTGATTAATTGACTCTAATTAACTATATGTAGTACTACAACTAACTTTGGCCAATGCACGGGCAATAGCAATTCCTGAAACAATGAATTTTAAAAATTTAAAATTATTTTCTACAAAATTTACGCTGGCGCTGACCACCGCTTAACATCGATGATGTGTGTTCTCCGATAATTGTGTCGAACCCATTTGGAAATGTTCTAACGAACTCCAAGCAATGTGATTGTTCCGCCACTTCAGTCAGCTGATTATTTTTAAATTAAGTTTTGATAACAAAATTGGCTTGAAGAATACCTCTTCGTCAGTAACCAAATGACTGTTCTCAACGCCGTACAAAATGTTTTCACGTATTGTTGTCGAAAAAAGAATGGGTTCTTGACTAACGGTTCCTATCATTCTTCGCCAGTCTAAAAAATGCGTAAATTTGTGTTTCGTATTTCGTAAAATTAAAATTGCTCCAAATAAATCAACAACCTGATAGGTCCAATTCGCGCAAATCTTTGTCATCCACTGTAATTCTTCCTTCAGTTGGAGTGTATAACCTAAATGCCAAAACAAATATTTAAAAAATAGTAACTGAAATAACTGTATATTTAAGAACAAGTTTTAGAATTCTTTTCTCAACTCCTAAAATATTCATTGTTTGTTTTTGTTGGTGTAAGACTTTAAAAATTCAGATTATAAAAATTACAATTTTTATTACCTTAGAAGTAAGTGTGCAATTGTGGATTTTCCACTCCCTGAAGATCCAACAATTGCTGTAACTGAAGATGCCGGAATCCGGAATGTAATGTCGTTGAAAATGGGTGTTCGATCCGGGTATGAAAAAGCAACTGATTCAAAGCGTATTTCCTTTTTCAAGTCTTTTATTGGAAGTCCACCTATAAAAATGTATTACAATTTCATTCAATAAATTTGTCGATCAAAAACCTTCGATAGAAATTAGTGGCTTTTGATCTCGGAGTTCGAAAAGCCGGCAAGAAGCACCTAATCCGCGCATTAATTCCGTGTAAAATCCTTGCATATTAGAAATGCTGGCCGAGCAGAGAAAGGTGTAAATCATGAAGGAAGAAAGGTCGCCATATGATAAAATCCCTTTGCCAATAAGTATACTGCCGTAATAAAGAATTGAAGTGAGCGCAATGTAACCCGTAAATTGGAACCTAAAGATTATTTTGAAGTTATTTGCCGACCATAAACAAAATTTACCCGCCGAACATCATTCCTTTTGCTAAACCTTCTAATTTTGAGATGGCCCAAATCTCCATGATTTTGTTCTTATATGCTCCAAGTTCTTTGTTTTCGGCAGCAAATATTCTCACCGTTCTAACATTAGAAAGACGTTCAGTTGCTAACTATAATATATCAGTTATAAAATATAAAAGTTATCTTATAAAGAAATCACCTGATTGGTACTGCTCACCGCTTCTTGCATTTGAATCGTATATTTTCTCTGCAGTTTTCCGAAGTGATAAAATGATCCAACAATAAGTGGAATAAGAACTACGCCCATTTTGGACAACTCAGGTGAGGTATAAACCTTTAAAAAAACTTTTAATTTTTTTTATTTGAATAAGGAAAGTAGGAAAGCATTGTGCATGGTGAATTTTTTAATCATAATTACAGTAAAAACGATTTTAAAAAATAAGAATTTATTAAAAACCTACCATTAACCCAACAGAACCAATACACGTAAACAACGCGCGCACTCCGTCGCCAAGATTGGACGACACCGAACAACCAACAATGTATGCATCGGACGAAAGACGGCTCACAATTTCGCCCACTTTGTTTTTATCGAAAAAGGCCATGTCCTGACGAAGTATCGAGTTGAACACATTTGTCCGCAAGTCATTCACAATCAACTGACCTATAAATTACTCAATTAAAGATAGTTCTAAGACACTGGCTGAACCTGCCGTATGCATAAGATATGTTCGTGATCCAATAGCCACAGCTCCGATTACAATAACCAACAGCAAAGCATAAGGATTCTCTAAAGGACAAACCCAAAAATACTTTATTATGATAGGCTTAATTGAATACCTTTAAAATAACGTGAAATTTTTGTTGAGAAGTCATCAGCAGCTTTTTCTCTTTTATCCTCATCCAATTCGTCAATTAATTTGCCAAGAATACGCGGTATTGACAGAAAAATCACCGAGCTAATGCAGAGACAACCAAGACCCACTAAAGAACCCAGCTTAATTTAAGAAAGACAGAAAACAACCTAAAATCCGTTTCTTGTGCGGAAATGCAAGCGCTAACATCGCACGCACATCTTTCCAGGCAAGATCGGCAAAATTCTTTGATGGCCTTTTGTTCTCCGCACTCCCAAAATTTCTACGAAATTCTGTCCTAAGAAAACGCTCCTTGGGATCCAGCAGCCTTGTGCGGAACGAATGCAATGAACGCCATGTAAAAACGTATCCAAAATGCCTATACCGTCTTGTTCAGTGAATTTTTAGCATAATTATTAATTACCTTGCACTAGTAGATGGCAGCAACGTGTGGAAACATCTGCTTGTCTTCAAAACATTGAAGAGCATCTTACTCATTGCGCTAACTAAAATACTCGCTTATCACCACCACTTAGCATTGTCATTTTTTAAGACTATAAATAAATAAGTGCTCGTTTTTTGTCAAACAATAACGTGTCCGATTAAGTGTTAAATTTTCCATTTATCCGCCTATATATATACAATCAACAAATTCTTCCAAAGATCGTAACCGAGAGTTTATTTGTTATTGATTGAGCCAAACAATAGAAGTGAATGGTGGGGACATTGACCGAATGCTCGGTGGCCTTGTTGGCATCAGTCAGACAACTGCTTATGATGAAAAAGGGAAACAATGCTCCGAAAATGCATCCGTTGATGAAGAAATTGGTCGAATAGGAAGTGGCCAATGTGAGAAGTGTGCCGAAGCCCAGATGAAAAGACCAACGCTTCTCGATAAGGGCGAGTCGAGAATTCTGAAAAATTCCATTTTTAGCCAATGACATAACCAACAAATTAAATGTTACTGACCAATGTGATTCCACTACTCATCCAAATGTAGTCAAAACTGTACAGTGAATGAAGAAGGGACATGTACACAAAACCGAGGCTATTAACAATAACATAAATTAAAATTGATGCAAATCGATACTCACCAACTTGACAACAATGGCACTTCAATGAAGATTATTAGCAATGCTTGGAGCAAAAAAATGAGTTCAAGAAAGATGGCGTGAAAAAAATCAGAAGCAGCATGGGGCAAATCGGGTATTTTTTGGCCGGGTTGACCTCGATACTTGAGTGCTGCACCGGCAACATCAGCAAACCAAAGCATCTAAACATTTGAGTATCGAGAAGTATTTATGATCTTAATGGGTTAAAAATTAAAAAAGAAAACTCACTGATAAAAGGCGCACCGAAATGAATATAGGTATGAGCAGAAGAGATCCCAAATACTTGATGAAGTTTGAGAAAAGAGATGGGCCAATCAAGTCGATGAACCAAGTCAAAAGAAGAACCAGCAACACAGAGATTATGTTGACAAAAATGCACTAGAAACAACGCTATTTTTTTCTTTAGAAGTAAAAAACAGTTAAAATTTAATAGGAAAGGGCAGTTGTATGTACAGTTTGTATCCACCATGCGCAAAACCTTGGGGAAGGGGATCTTTTCCCTTTTGTTTTGCAAAATGTTATTTTTTGTTAAAAATCTTATACTCGTGGTGGGTGCAAACTTTATTTCTTTTTTTTTCCTTTTTCTTTTTTTTTCTTACTTGAGCCACCCTCTTTGGCGTAGAATTTTTTGTAGGAATTTCATGTTGTTCTGATGTGCCAAACTTCTTGTCGTGTTCTCGTTGTCTTTTATTTTCTAGGACTGATCGGTGAGTGTTGACTATGGTTTGGATCCGCTTTTGCTGGTTTGTCTTCTAAAAACTAATTAATGTTAGTTTTTTTAATAGCATTTTTTAGGATTGAAGTGCCGATTATGATATGAGCTTAATTCGTGTTGCAACAATTGCAGATCCGACATTTGCATTCGAATAAATAGAAATAATTCCATTAGGTTGAAATGGAAAGAATAATCGAGTTGTCAAAAAATAAACATAAAATCAGGTATCTTTTCAAAAAAAGTTGATCTAATCGGCCAATCCTGCTGAAGGTAGTTATGGCCAAAAAAATCTTTTTTGTAAAAATTTCAATAAATTCACAAAAAATCGTAACATTCCCCAACTTTTTTTAAATGTACCAAATTGTTAGCTTTACTATTTTCAATTCAATTATTTTTCAACTTTATTTGGAACGGAGTTACCTCCACTTTTCCACCTTCGTTTCCAAATGTTGGGTCTGCAACCTGCAAATGTCGCAAAAAAAGTATCCGCTTTTTCTATTTTTCCCGTAGTATTTTTTATTTTATTTGTACTTTCATTTTTAGTAATAACAATAATAAAATGAGATTAATTAATAATTACATACAATGCTGCTTCGGGGAGGGTTATCAATATTGCGTAATACGATAAATCCCTGGAGCGATGCAAAAATGCCATTGAAATATTCTATTGCAGTTGCACGGAACATCTATTTTCTGTTTTTCATTATAACATGCCTTCTATACTTCTATTTCATTCAAAATAACGCTATGCTATATCTAAAAATGCAGAAAATACAACCATAATTAAATATGGAATTAAAGATAATATGAATGATGTATATACTATATACATTAGTGTTCGAACCTGGGCCGGACCCGGCCGGCCTGGTTTTTCCTGGGCTCGGAACCCAGGTTTTTTGGGAAAAACCTCGGGCCCAGGCCCGGCAAATTTTGAAAAATCAGCCCAGGTACCGGGCCCGGCATTTGCTCGGAAATGAGCCCGGATCAGGGCTGGACGGAATTGGAAAATAAAAATACGGAAACGGAATACGGAATGCGGAATTGAAACAAAAAATTACGGAAGCGGAATACGGAATACGGAACGGCTCAAAAACACGGAATTCCACGGAATCCGGAATGCG
>JAQIYK010000344.1:0-15191 GCA_034700465.1 Rotylenchus robustus
TTTTTTGCCCCAACTACCAAATACAGGTCTAACCCGATACAAATAAGTTCGAACTAGCTTCTATAATAGAAAGCAGTAGTGACACATAGGAGGGTTTCTTCTCTTATAGAGGAGTTTTCGCCTTTTTGTAAAAAGGGGGACTTTTCGTCCTTTTCAAAAAGGGGGTGGGAGAGCCTAAACCTATTGGCCATATGTACATATATCAAAGGGGGAGGGGCAAGGGGGAGGCGGTATACGGTAAAATGAATAAATGTAATTAATTAAAAATACATTAATTAATGTAATTAAAATTAATTAATTATGTTATGATTGCAGGAAGATGATGAATGATGTGATTGATACCTATTGTTGTTGTATTATTTAAATATATATTTTTTGATTAAAAATGTAATATTGTTATTGTATTTTATTATTAAAATATTTTTATTTTACACACAAAGCGATAAATATCCGAAAATTCAGCAATAAAAATCGCTTCTATTTTTGGTCGGCTCAACTCTTTGTATTTTTTTTGCACAATAAAAAACTAAGCAAACAAACAACTTTCTGTGCGCTCTCGCGCACAGACTACCACTAGACAAACAAATAATCACCACCAAAAAATTGAGTAAAAAAGATTGTCTACGGGTGCCTATTGTATTTTTGTTGAGTGTGACAAAAAAATGTGAACAAAGGAAAACTCCAAATGGTCGAGACTTGATAACAAAGGAAAAAATCTCCCGCCGAATTGATGTTTTTGTTGTTAATGCTGATGTTTCTTGTTTGGCTTTTTTCTTTTCTTGTAGTATGCCGCACTGTTTGCACACAATGATAGTTGGCGCCACCGCTATTTAAGCATTTTCACCACTGTTTTGATCACCATTCTATCCCATCCTCCCACCCAGCCGTCCCCCCCCAAAAAAAAATCCGCACCATGGATTCCTCCACTTCCTGTCTTTTCAAATCTGTCTTGAATAAATTGACCATTCATGACAGTCCGACGAATGCTGTCTGGACAAAGGAGTGCAATGAGCTTGACCTCCAGCTCGGGTTCACCCATTTGATAGAAAAAATCGAGCGGGAAAGTCCACACGGGATCTATAAGGTCAATTTTTCTTTGTAACACTTGAAGTTTCCCCATTTTTATCAATCTCCCATATAGTTGATTCCTCCTCCAAGCTGGAAGCCACCATTTATTCTCCGGAATATGAATCATATTTTAAAGCTTACTATCCCGGCCTCATCCAATAGGTATCCAAATAAATTAGATTTTTTTGCAAACAAACTTTTTAGCGTTCGATCAGAAAGATATGAAAAGCGTGCGCCTAATATTTACAAAAAGTTTCTGGATCATAAGGAAAACGACATGAGTATAGGACACTTTTATCGCTACTATGGATCAAAGGATTCTAACGCAAGGGTTCAAAGCGTGCTCGAGCAAATCAACAACGAACCTGTTGAAAAATCGATTAGGTGGGCCACCACGCCCCATTGTATTTTTTACCAATTTTTTTTGCTAAGGGTATTTGAAAATGATCTTGATGATCCCCAACTCCGGCAACATTACGCAAGTGATGTGCCGGTGAACCTCTTTACCGGCACAAAAACTTTGGACTTGAGCGGGAAGAATAAGGAGGAAGTATGGCTCTGGGATCAAGCTGAGACCGAGCTCATCTCTTGTCAAGAGCCGGACCCAATGGGATACGGGCTAAATTTCAACGCAGATCGCTTTGATGCACTGCGAGCTGTCTTTCCGCCAGAAGTTAGTTAATTTTTCAACGAAAAAATCACTGCTTTACAAAAAAACACCCCCTTTTCCCCACTCATTCAGACCATCCAAAATATGGGGATAAACACCACAAGTATTTTGTGCGGAACGATGCACAGTTCATTTGCGCATCATTTTGAAGCGTCCGGCTTTGCGACTGTCAATTACCTTGCTCATGGAGCGCCTAAAGTGAGTGCCTTTTTTTGAATTCCCTCCTCCACTCATTTAACTTCAATCCTAGATTTGGATTGGAGTAGAGCCGGCCCATGCAAAGAACATTTTGTTCTATACGGGTGAGCTGGGTTGTCTAAATCCGCTCGATCACAAAGAGACCTATCTAACTTTGGGGTGGTTTGAAGAGCACAAAATACCCTATAAATTGGTGGTCCAGCGCGAAGGGGAATTTGTGATCACATCCCCACGGGCTCTTCACGGTGGCTACAATACAGGTAATAGGAGCAAATATTGGGGATAGTGGCAGTTTTTTTCCCGCACACAGGAAACAACGTGGCGACTGCAACCAACATGGTCACACCACTTTGGGTGAAAGACGCAGAATACCCTGGAGCTTCGATGATCCCGCCCTGCTGTCGTGCCAAGGAATTTCCAGCCGCCTCCTTTGTTTTGAGCGCCGAACAAATAGTCCAAATACGGGAAAAGCACATTAGGTTTTTTTCTTCTTAAAACTGATCCCTCCCAAAAAGACTATCCTTTATTATATTCAGTGAATTTGGTCAACTACCCGGATGGGAACAGGGGGAACTCGCCCGCACTGTGTCCAAGTACTCCGCCGTTCGCCAGCAGGAAAAAACCTATCAGAAGGCATACTACCAAAAAAGGAAGGCAGCGATGACATCAGAACAGCTCGATCAGCGCCGACAAAAGAACAGACAGCAGATGGCACAGTCTCGAGGTGGATGGACATCGGAACAGAGGGACGAGTTCAACAGAAAAAGAAGAGATCAAAAGGGGGGCATACAGCAGGAAGATGATGATGATGAACGAGAAGTTAGATCAGGAGGAGTCTGTTTGCGGTGTGGAGACGATGTTTTATTTGGTAAATGTTGTACCATTTGTAAGCGATACGTGCACCACACACCCCCCTGTTCTGTTAACAAGATTTGCATGGAATGCATGCATGCCCAAACCTCTTCTTCAATGGATGAATAAATTTTAAAATTCTGTTCATTTTTCCATATTATTATTAATTAGTGTATTCAATTTTGAAAACACCGAAGGAAATTTTGGGATTTCCTTCAGTGTGTTCAACCTTGAACACACCAAGGCATCTGTTTTGAGCACCGCCCCACTTCCAAAATCCCTTGGTGTGTTCAAGATTGAACACACCATCCCTTTGGGATTTCCTTCGGCGTGTTCAACCTTGAACACACCAAGGCATCCGTTGTGAGCACCACCCACTTCCAAAATCCCTTGGTGTGTTCAAGATTGAACACACCATCCCTTTGGGATCCCCCTTTGGTGTTTTCAAACTTGAACACACCAAGGTAACCGCCACTGGATTAACTCCACTGAGTTTTTTCTTCGGTGTGTTCAAACTTGAACACGCCAAAGGGGAATCCTAAAGGAACGGTGTGTGTTCAATCTTGAACACACCAAGGGACTTTGAAAGGGATGGTATGTTCAAACTTGAACACACCAAAAGACACCATTGTATACTCAACCCACCGGATTCCCTTTGGTGTGTTCAAGTTTGAACACACCATTCCCTTTCAAAGTTCCTTGGTGTGTTCAAGATTGAACACACCGTTCCTTTAGGATTCCCTCTGGTGTGTTAAAGCTTGAATTTTTGACCCCTAAATTTTTTTGACTACGGGGCTCCCAAAAAATGAGCCCCCCCCCGACTCCTCCAAATGAAAAAACAACAACAAAAAAAAGTTTATTACCGCTCGGGATATTTTCGGAGAGTGCCCGGCATCTCCGATGGAACATGGGGGGGAATTGTTCGAAACGATAAGTTAGTATGAAAAATGAAAAACAACAACTATTAAGCAATTTTGAGTTTAAAAAAAAACAGCAAAAAAACGATTTTTTTGAAAATATTATAAATTTCCAATTTTACATTTAGGAGAGCAACCCCATGTCCATATGCAATACATACAATACAATTATAGGCCATCCCCAATTCTCTTCCTACAAGTTGGACAGTTCCCATTCCGATTGGTCAACCAATGTATCACACATCGGTCGTGGAAAATATGGCTGCACCATAGTTTCCGCACCTCCTCGCCCTCTTCAAAATCCACCAAACAAAAACACCGCTCTCTTTCATCCTCCCTTTCGGCAACTGGTCCATCGAACCACACCAGCTGTGTGTTTGCTTCGGCAGTTGCAACCGAATCCAACGGAATCGGTCCGTCCTCGTCGGTGTCTTCTTCCTCCTCTTCATCTTCGTCCTCATCGCTACTGTCCTCCTGCTGCTGTTGTTCCGCCAGTATCTCTGCTGCTGCTGCTGCTGCCTCATTCGCTGCCCTTTCCGCCTCATCTGCTTCAGCCGCCGCCGCCCTACACTTTGCCCAAAATTCTTGCCTTTCTCGAATCCACTCGGGCTCTCCCATAGCGGATTCCACAGCGGATAAATGGTCCCCAAAAAGTTTTGGAGTTTCGCACTGGGGAACTAATAAAAAAAAGTGGGGTAGATATACAGCTACCTAGTTTTTTTTTGTGCGGTAAAGTTTACCATAAGCACTCCATCGCCTAGGCGGAGTAAATGCTGGGCGGTACGGGGGGCTCATGGCATACTGTGGCCGCTCGGTCTCCTCCTCCTCCGGACCAATAAGTTCGTCCAACACATCAGGTGGAATGACATATTGGGGCGAGGCTCGAACCGGAAGGGCTGAACCTTCACATTATTGAGGACGGGAGAGGGTAATTTGAAATGGATTTTTACCGGGGTCGGTGCTGCCGTCCAACAGGGCGTTGGAAGTGGAGGGTTTCGACAAAGCACAGATATCTTAGAGGGAATGGTCATAAGAAAAAAAGGAAAAAACGGAAGGAAGGAAGGAAGGAAGGAAAAAAGAAAAAGAAAGAAAGAAAGAAAGAAAGAAAGAAAACACACCAAATCTACTCCGCTTGTCCCAATCGGCAAGTTCCTTCTCCGTGTACCCGCGTCGGAGGAGATATGGGTCTTGCTCTTCTTCCGAATCCTCCTCCTTCTTCTCCTCCTCTTCCTCCTTTTTTTCCTCTTCCTTTTTTCTCTTTTTCTCTTCATTGCCATCTTCTTCGCTTCCTCTCCTCTTCCCAGAATTTCCAGATCCCCCACAACCACCCACCAAAATTAGCACAGTAAAAAGGGCAAGAAAGTCAAACATTTTTCAATCTTCTAAAAAGAGAATGGATTGGATTAAAAAAACGTGGGAGAAGTTAGAGAAAATGGGAAGGTGATTGGGAAAAAGCATAGATCTCAATACTTGATGATGATGATGATGATGATGATTATCTCGAAATTAGTCAAAAACGATGCAAAAGTGGAGGGAAAAGGAGAATGGCATGAAAAAAATCAACGATGGGCTTGGCTTTAAAAAAGTTGCCAAAACTGGAAAAAGGGGAATTATTAATTTTTTAAACGAAGAAAAACAAAAAAACGGATGAAAAGCAAAAAAAAAGAGGGAATAGGAAAAGCAAAAGTTGTTTGCAATTTCCCAACTTCTGGAAAAAAGGAAAAGGGCATTTGGGCGAGGCATCCACAAATGCGAGCATTGCTGCAAATGATGATGATGAAAAGAGTGGCCAAAAATCGACGGCTGAGTCCAAAAACTTTTCGATGGCACAATCCAGATGAGTGAATGGAAAGGAGATGGGGAGTTAGGCGAGCTGACAATTAACATGATTAATGGAGACCAAACGGGAAGCCATCGACCAGCCAATCCAAAAAAAACCCATCCAACTCATCGCGTTCTCCCCTCATAACCGATCTTTTTCCTCTCTGTTGTTGTTTGGACGGGCAACTGTTCCAAATTTGGGGGCCAACTCACTTTGTTCCCACTGACCAGCCAAAACCCAAGCCAATGACCCATTGCTGTCACCAATTTGTGACAATTTATCATTTTTTCTGCGGAGAAGAAGGCGAAGGAGAGAATGGACAACAAACGGATGAAAATTTGGGAAAAAAATAATTTTTGGAAAAATTTAAAATAATAATAATAATGAATTTATGATAATAATAATAATGATGATGAGAAAAGAGTTCAATTCTTGCGATCATCGTCATCACCATCATCACCATGCTCGCCACTTCTTCTCTGCTTCTTCTTCCAAAACTCTTTCTGCTTGCTCATCCACCCGTCGTCTCGAGCTGCTACCACGTCACTGAGCTCCAAATTCTCGAATACACACTCTACGCAAAAGTCGAGACGGAGGCGTAGGTATCCGTCAGGCAACTCTTCGAATTTGCCGCGATCCTCAAAGAGGCGGTTGTTGCACGAGGAGCATTGTTTCAGCGCTAGCAAGCGCCTCTTCTTGACCATCTTGAACAAGTACTTGCGCTCTGGCATCATCTTCCGCTTGGACTGTCCGTTGCCACCGCCACCTCCTCCTCCACCGTTGTACTGTTCGGAATTCTTGCTATTCTCTCCACTACCACCACTAGTGCCACCACTGCCGCTTACTTGACCCAAAAGCTCCCGGATGAGTGCGATTGTGTTTTGCTGATCCATTTTGCAAAAAATGATCGAGCGTATGAGGTGGATGTGGCATTTTGCTTGAAATCCATTTGTTTATATACACTCAAATGTTGGCATAAAGCCAAATTAAGTATCCCCTCCCGATGAAAATGTGAGTATAAAAGCAACCGATTTTCATACATTTCAATCATTCAATCGCCAATTCCAATTTTCCTTCTCTTTTTATTTCATCATCATCATCATCATCAAAATGCTTTTCTCGACTCCAGCTCCACCAGCAGCTGTAGCAACAGCAACTATGCTACAAGAAATTTGCAAGCTGCTTGTTTGCACGCCGAACGAAGCTCGAATTCGGCTTAACCATCCGACGGATCGTCACAAGGTCTTGCAAGCCTTTAATTTGAAGAAAATGCGCACTACTTATGTGGACTTTGATGGGCGAAGACAACTGATCACCATGAAAGGACTTACCGTGCAAGGTGCTCATCTTCTGCCAGCTTTTGGGGCACTTCGACCCCCCTTTTCTGTTAATGTTGCAGCATATTTTTTCGTGAAAAGAAGAATTAAACTTGCGCACCCATTTCATCCGTGTGTGATCGATTATCAGCAACAACACCTACCAGGAGGCGGAATGCCTCTTTATTATCCGCTTGAACTGCTTGAACTGGTCGGCAACGAGGAGGAGGAGGAGGAGAAAAAGAAGAAGGAGAACTCTATCGGCAATGACGACAACACGGCGGCAAAATCCATCTCTTCCACTTCCTCCATGGATGATGATGACAAAATGTCGGAAGAGGAGAGCGATGACAGCGTTTTAACCTGGCGAGCTGCTGCTGGCATAGTAACAACAACACCACCACCACAGAACTTCTTTTGGCCGCCCCCACCATCACCACCACCACCATCTGTTCACCCTTGCCCAGACACACCGCCGCTGTCTGGAGGAGGAAGAGGAGGAGGGAATGGAAGAAATGCGCGGGAAAATGAGGGAACTCCGGATGTGGTCAATGGACTGAGAGGGAAAAGAAACGCACGGCTGCTACTCAGACGTAAGGACGGAAAATGGGAATGTCGAAACGTGATGATCGATGAGGATAGTGATGATGATGATCTTTGAAAAATGCATTTTTTGTTTTTTTGTTTGGGTTTGTTTTACTTTTTTCGATTATTTCACCATCAATGTGTAATTAAACAACAACAAAGCAAAAAAAAACACCAAAGAAATTATCCAATAAGCATTTGTTGGTATCTTATGGGGATCAGACATCGGACCAGTCTTCGGTCAGCTATTGGTACAAGTCGGTTCAGATCGTGCCAGGCACAAAAAGCGTCTACTGCGTGAAGGTGCCCGTTGATTAGCTTCAGACGCTGCTCTCTTCGTCCAACATTGAAATTGCGACACACTTCACACACCCCTCCCGCATGTCTCAGCTTACAAGCGGTACAGGTCCAGATACATCGAGCGCGCCATCCCATCGCGCGTCCCATCTGCCAAAACATGGCTTTCTGGTCCTCACGACAAACACGGTCGCAATAGCCGACCCGCTGCACACCATTCACAAATTGCTCCGGCCCGGTGGTGAAGATGCGAACATTGAACAGATCAGCGCCCAGTGAGTGCTTGATATGCCATAGGGAGCATGACTTGCAAAGCAGCACACTTGCGTAATACACCATCGAATCTACTTCGTCCACTTTGTGCACTCGACTCAATGTCTTTCTGTTCAACGCCTTACAATCAGTGCAATTAAGTAGACAATCCTCTCCTTAAACTCAATAAATAATTGTCAAAAAATTAACTAGAGGTAAAAAATCCTACCCTTTTCCCCCATATTCTCAATCCTACTACTACTACAACACACCTTGTCGTCCACAATGCCGGCAAAAATACATTGATCGCTCCCGATTTGGACAATGGGTCAGCATTGTAGCTTTGCCAGACTCCTTCAATCGCTTGCTTACTAGCTTAATGTCCTGTTCAGAACGGCGCTTCATTTCTGCTATTGCTGCTGCTGCTGCTGCTGCTGCGGAGTCGGGCAATATAATGATCAGCCCAGTTCGTCTGGGTGCATGACGCCGCCGATTTCGCCATCATCCCCAACCCTCTCAAAGTTGGCGACAGTTGAGCAGCTGTTAATCCCAAATTGTATCCCCCTTTTGTCCTACCCTCGCTTTCACAAATTTCTTCATTTCGACCTCAATAGGCAGACAGGTAGGCAGGCAGGCATAAACTTTTTAGTTTAAAGCAATGCCTCCCTGAAAAAAAAACGACGCTTTCTTTCCTTGCCAATTCAAAGGTTGGCAAGGACGCCATCACTACCATCGACCAAAAAAAGTGGTGATTGGAGGGAAGGAAGGAAGGAAGGAAGGTCCGCCCACTCCACACCCCACCGCTGCCAGAAAAATTTGGGTACCATTTATAAGTGGCCGGAAAATCATTGAAAAGCCACTGACCAGTGGTCATTTGCTGCTGCTGCTGCTGCTGCTGCTGCTGTTAAACGTACCTGCTCCACACTTTTTTTTGCTCCAGCCTTAGCTTTTATCAGGTTTGGACATTTCCCTCCCATGGCCTACACCCAAACCTTTTACATTTTATTCCATTATCTATACATTTACCCAAATTTATCCCCAAAATTTTCGCTTTTCATCAAATTCTCCTCTTTTTAATTTCCTATTCAACCTATAATATACACGCTTTCATTTCCGTTTTTATCTTACCTAACTTTTTTCGTAAATTTTTTTGCTTTTGCTCTCTTCCTTTTCATTATCTTTTAAAAAAGTGGTACAGCATTTTTGTCAAATCATTGAGAAAATTAAAACATTTTACTTTTTTTCTGACCACCTTCTTTATTCCCCTGCCCCAGCTCAATCCCAAACCAATGACTCCAGTATTGTCTCCAATTTTTTCTGCGGAGGAATTTTTTTAGCTTTTCATCAAATTTTCCTTATTTTCCCCTTTTTTATTTTTTTTCTATTTTACCTATAATATACACGCTTCAATTTTTCATTTCCGTATTTTTTTGTCTAGTTACACACTTTTTCATAAAAAATTGCTTTTATCTCTTCCCATTTATTTTTGTCACTTTTAAATAAGAGGGGGTATAGTATTTTACCAAAACTCTGACACAGATTTCGTCATATTTTTCTTATTTATTTGAATCTCCGCCTTTTTCAACTTATTTTTTTCTGAATTTTTCCACAAAATAATAATACTCCATGCAATTTTGATCATTCTAAAAATAAACATTTTCAGTCTGAAAATGTCCTCAACCACACCAGCCCCCGATCCCAAACGCCGTCCTGGCTTTTTTGTGGAAAATCTGCTTGGCATGAACAATCCGCAACAACAACAGCAGCAGAGCAACTGCACCAACATTGACAGTTGCATCCGTCGCCTTGACGACTTGGACACCACGTACAATGCCAAATTCCAATTCACCAAGTGGAAGTCATCCTTTCTGATTGAACGCGTTCCGGCTGATCCGCAGCAGTTGTTGCGTCGCTTCTTTAAACGCTGTATCGATGACGCCGTTGAGGACGCCCGGCGCAACGGTGTAAAGGCGGATAAGGTGGGTGGGTTGTCTTTGATTGATTCACCAGCTGCCCCCCCCATTCCCTTGAATATCAATAGTAACAACAAATTCATCGGTCACCGATTTCGTTAAGGTCGGCGTCGAGATTCTATCGCGCCATCTGGACCCGGAGATCAATCTGCCATTCGGGGAGATCAGTGTGAACACAGTGGAGGCAGTGCTCAATCGCTTCCTCACAGTGGCACAATCCAAGACCATGGTCGCTTCGTTGTGGGGTGATCCATTCATGGTGCGTGTGACGGTAGTGGCCAGCAAGCAGCTGCCTCTTCACGACGAAATTCGTGGGAGTGGGCCCCCGCCTCCTCCAAGTGCTGATCAACTGGCTGCCGGTGCCCGAGGCAAACGACACACAACACAGATGGTGCATCAGAACGTCAAAGAACGCATCCTGATTCGCGTTCAGAATCAGGGGGACTGCTTCTGCTTGTTCTACGCGATGCTGCTGACCATGCTCCACAACATCCGTGCCATGGAATCGCGCGCCTTTTGGACATATCTGAACCGTCGACAACACCAACAACGTGCGGATGTGCTCGCCCTAATGCACCAGTGTGGCATTCCAACAACAATGCCAGATTACGACGCTGCAGTGTACGGGCCACGAGTGATTGAGCACTGGAACCGTCAACATGAAGCTGCAGGTCACCGTTTTGCTCTGTTCATTTTCGGTTCTTTGGGCCAATTTAAGCCGGAATTGCGCTGTGGCCCTGAGGACTTCACTGTGCCGATTGCCCTCTACCACTCTGACAAAGACATAGGTGGCATCCGTTTCCGCCACTTTGACGGCATCCGCGGTCGCAGTGTAGGCTCCGCCCTTTTCGGTAGCGACTACTACTGCTTCTCCTGCGAAGTGCCGGTGCCCAACGTCCGTTCCCACACCCGAAAGTGCAAGTAAGAAAAAAAATGCAATTTTGGGTTGACGGTGGGGAAAGGGGGAGGAAGGTTAGAGAATACGGAAAGCAGTAGAAAAATAACAACAACAACAGGTCATTGTGTCTAATGTGCGGTCGGCTGCTGGTAGGAGCAACGGGTGGTTGTGTTGCAAATCAGGAGCCTCAACGCTGTGTGGGATGCAACAAGTGGTTCCGGAACGACGACTGCTACACTCAACACATTCAACACAACTACTGTGTCCGCTCTCAACAGTGCGAGAAGTGCGGAACCATTTGGGACGTTGCACTGAACACCAGGGACGGACGCGCCGGACATGTGTGTAATGAACGCTTCTGCGCCAAAGCATGCGGGCAATGGCACGATCCGCGACGCGGTTGCTACATCACACCGCTACAGCCCCGGGAACAGAAGCCATACAGGCTGATCGCCTTTGACTTTGAGTGCTACCAACACGTGAACACTCCAGGCTACCCAAATGGATGCCGCCGCACTCACACGGTCAATTTTTGTGTTGCATACGTATGCTGCAGTCGTTGTATTGACCAGGATGTGTGGCGACAGCGTGGTGTTCAATGGCAGCAGCATCGTCCTTCCTGCCAAATTTGTGGACTCCATCGACTGGCCACTTTCTCCGAGCGTGACTTCAACGCCACCCAAGTTGACCTGAAAACAGTTGACCCCGATCCGCTGCAGAGCTTCATCAATTGGCTCCTGTTTGCCTTCGATCCACAATTTCCTACTGTGGCCATTGCCCATAATGGAGGTTTTTTTTTTGGTTGGTAAGCAAAATTTTTTTGGATTTTTTGCAGGGAAGTACGATGTGCTGTTGTTGATGCGCGAGCTTTTTCGACAGACCAGCGTGATACCGCAAATTATCAGGAGGTCTAACAAAGTGTATTCGCTGAGCTTGCCGGCCACGCGTCGCAGTCCTGCGATCGAGCTCAAGGATTCCATCAATTGGTTCCAGTGCTCTCTTGGATCACTGGTTGGAGCGTTCGGGTTGCGCAACGTGCAGGACAAGCCGTACTTTCCCTATGCTGCTAACCATCCACGAAACCTTGATTTTGTGATGCCCACGCTGCCCCCAAAGTCTGACTACTTTTGGGGATCGATGATGGTTGAAAAGCAGCGAGCTTTTGATGTGTGGTACGAGGCGAATCGTAACAAAGGTTTCTTCCTACCGGAGGCGCTGGCCGAATACGCTGTGAACGATGTCATGATATTAGTTGAGGGACTGGTTGCTTTCCGACAAGAGTTCTGGGAGGTCAGCAACCACCACCAAAACAACAACGACACTCCAACTACAAGTGCACAACAACAACCGCCGATTAAATTTGGAGGGATCGACATCCTGCGTGAGAGTTTGACACTCGCATCAGCGGCCATGAAGCACTACCGACTCAACTACTTGGAGCCAGAACAAATTGGCATCTGTCCCGCCATCGGATACGACACTGCGCAGACACAGTCAACGATAGCCCTGAAATATGTTGACTGGTTGTCAGAGCGTTACCGTACCGAGTTTCGAACAGCCCACTCCCGTGGAGGAGAACTAAGAGTAATTTCAACAAAAATTTTGTTTTGATGTTGCTAATCATTTTTTGCTCAGGTTGGCGAATACACAGTTGATGCCTGGAGCGAAGAGCTGCAGCTCGCTGTGGAAATCAATGGGTTAGCTGCTGTTTTTTCCTTTTTATTCAATTTTTTATTATTTGATTATGCTCCATCTAGTTGTGTATTCCATGCCTGTCGAGCACCTCATCACGGTTGGGACGATCAGCACGTGATGGAAATAACCGGAAAGACAGCTGGCTGGATCAGAGAGCATGACACTACGCGTCTTGCCTATCTCCGACAACACTTGCCCCGTGTTGACGTTGTTTGGGAGTGCGAGATCTACCGTATGTTGCGGGCCGACCCACAGATGCGCGCCTGCTTTGCCCGATACCTGGATGTCGGACCGATAAAGCTGCGATCATGCTTTTACGGAGGTCGAACCCAAGTGTTCCGCATGCACTACAAGGCTCCGGAAGGGAAGAGACTCTACTACCTGGACGTCCGTTCTCTTTACCCCAGTGTGCTGATGGAAACTGCCTTTCCGATTGGGCATCCTGAAGTTGATGTAGTGCCGGCAGGAGAGCGCGTTGTGAACTGGACGCGAGGCGAGCAGGTGCCTGTCAAAGGCATCCTCAAAGTTTTCGTCGTCCCACCGGCGCGCTGTGACGTCACCGTTTTGCCGGTCAAATTTCCGCATGACAGCCGCCTTCTGGTTCCTTTATGCCGCACCTGCTCTCTGCGCTATCCGGACGGTGCACGGATCCGTAACTACCGATGCCCGCACATCAACGATTGGCAACGTGGCTGGGTGTCGGAATGCGTTTCGAGCGAGGTGAAAAATTGATCTAAAATAAAAATAAATAAATTTTTATTGCTTAGCTGGCTCTTGCTCTCGACAATGGCTACCGTGTGATCCGTTACTACCGTTACATGAGCTGGCCTGAGAACAAGTTCAGCGATCAACTCTTCCGCAAGTATGTGGCCGATTTTTTTGCCATGAAGGCCCACTCTAGCGACTTTCCTGAGGGGATCAACACGCGAGAAAAACAGGACGCATACATGAAGGAGTGTGAAGAGCGCTTTGGGGTGCATCTACAGCGTGAGAAAATGGTGCCCAACAAGGCGAAGCGGACCATCGGCAAACTGTTCTCCAACTGTCTTTGGGGACGTTTTGGACTGAACCCGGCACTGTCCAAAACGCTGATCAGCAAGTCCCCTGCCCAAATCCGCAACTACATGGACAACGGCAAGCTAGAAGTGTCCAACTTGGACGAGCTGACACCCGACATTGTGATGCTCACCTACTCCATGCTGGACGGCTTTGTTGAAGAGGGGCCCTCCACCAACCCGATCATCTCCCTCTGGACTACGGCTCACGCCCGTATCCGCCTTCACCACATCCTGCAACGGATTGCTCGCGACCCAAACTGTGTCCTGTGTTACACTGACACGGTATACAATAAAACACTCAGAACACAGAAAAGAAGAAGATTGTGTATTTAAAAATTTTACAGGATTCTGCTATTTTCGCTGCTGACGAGAATGGAACGGCACTTCCAGTGCAGACGGGTCCCCATTTGGGTGATCTCAGCGACGAGTTCCCTGACTACATCATAGTGGAGTTTTGCTGTTCGGGACCCAAATGCTATGCACTACGAATGCGACACAAGCGCACCGGTGTATGGAAGTACGTTCTGCATGTCAAAGGCATCACCCTGTCGGCCGATGTGTGTCGCAAGATACACTGGAGAACCTTCAAGCGAGCCGTTCTCCGTTTCTGCCGCACCGTGATGACTGAGCAAGAGATGCGAGAACGTTTTGATGCCGAAGAGTTTGAGAACTGGAACATTGGTGGGGACAACGATGGTGAAGATGATGATGTAGAAATGGGGGAGGAAGGAGAAATCGTTGTCGAGTATGCTAATTGTATCAGACCCTGCCTCAAAAACTGTACCGTCCAGTCTATAGCCACTACAAAGTGTTATAAGCCTCTAATTGTTAAGGGGGTTGTCTCTCATGATCTGATCGTCAAAGATTTTGGCTCACAATGATGTAAAATTTTGCTTTCTTTATTGTTTTTTTGTCATAACCTATAATTTGTCTTGTTATTGGAAAAAATGTGTGCCTATATAAGGAGAGAGAGTTCAACATTGATAGTGTCACTTTTACCCCGATTCACGTTTTGAAAAACACGGGTTTTGAAATCATCATCATCATCATCATCTGCCTGTGTTTGCTAATGAACAACAACAACATTGTCGACGGCCAGCAAGTGTTTTCAAATAAAGAGTTGAAACTTAGACATCCTTTTGCCCTGTTATTGGCTGGCCCCAGCGGTAGTGGGAAGTCCTCTTTCATACAGAAATTGATTGAACAAGCGCACGATTTGATCCATCCACCGCCAGAGTCCATTCTCTACGCTTACGGAGAATTTAGCGCACTAGTGACCAGGCTTCAACGCGCCGGTGTCAATGTCTGCTCAGGCATTCCTCAGGAGGAGCTCATCCAGCGATTGCTCAAACCCGCACTCATCATCTTCGACGATCTGTTGTACAACATCAGCGAACAGCTGCTGTCCGAGCTGTTTACCAAGAAGTCGCATCACCAGAATTTCTCGATTTGCTTCGCTAGCCAGGACATTTTTGCAAAGAAGCTCAAGACAGCTCGCCAAAATTCCCAGTACATTGTTTGCATGCGTGCACCGAACGCCGCGCTGGCTCTGAGGAACCTAGGCGTCCAATTGTTTCCACGTCAGCTGGA
>JAQIYK010000345.1:0-15177 GCA_034700465.1 Rotylenchus robustus
TTAACGGCTAATGGATCGGTGAAGGGCCCGATCCCACAGTGTAATGGCCGGGAAAATCACTTTATTCTTCCATTTACTCCACAATCTGTACAATTTACAGAATACATTCAAAAGCAACTTATTGCTTCCGCCAAACTACTTTTTCTCACGCGTATCGGGAAAGTGTTGTAATATCTGCCTGACTAAATTTCCGTCCTTTCCAACATCACCCTCCGCTGAAGCAAGTCCTTTTCTCCTTATTCATTCTTCTCGCTCGCCCCTTTCGCGATCTGATCCAATTCCCTGAGCAAACTAACTAACAAACAAAAAAGATTAAGAAAATACAAAATGTCATCATCAACCCTTTCGGGTGATGATGATATGTCCATTAGCTTAATCAACAAAAAACGCACGGACCTCAATACCCTTCACACCGATGTCATCAAACTCGAAGATGCGGTGAGCAGAAACCTGCGCACGCTCAATCGCAAAGTGAACAACAACTTCCAGTCCCTATCAAAATTGACTGAGGAGGTCAATACTGGCTTTGCCACGGTGCAACGTCGTGTTGACTCCTTTGTTGAATGGGTCGAAGAAAAAGTTACTCAAATCCAAATAAGGCAACCTGAACCCAACCCACAGGGTCAGAGAGCCATTGACTTTAACCAACCTTTTCAAAATTTTGGAAATCAGTTCCCATTTAACAGGGACATGCTGTCCCCGCCTCCAAATAACAATCAAAGGGAGCCGCCAATTGAAGATGAGTTCAACTTCATGAGTGCGGATGAGGATGGTGATGGAGGGTTCATCAACATGCTATCCATGGAGCCTCAAAACTCCCAGCTCTCACCTTTCAGCGGCGAATCCGCGAATACTTTCCAATCCTGGGCCACCAAGTTTAAGGATTATCTCCAAGCAGTTGGAGGCAGATGGACTGATCAGGAAAAATTTGGTCGCCTCAAACTGATGCTCATCGGAACACCGCGCCAAATTTTTGAAGATTTGCCAGATGAAAGCAAGGCGGATGTCGAGACTGCCCTCATCGAGCTGGCAAGAATCATCGACTCTCCTCAGAAGAGAGATTTGGCTAGGCAATCACTCATGACCTGTCGTCAGAGGTCAGACGAGTCAGTACAAAAATTTGTAGAGCGTCTGATACCGTTGGTCGCAGCGGCTTATTCAACGCTCGATGCAAATGGGCGCAAAGAAAGGTTGTGCGAGGCCTTTCTCGAAAAGCTTGATCCCGAAATTGCCTTTTTGGTCAAGCTCACCGGGGCCCATTCTGAATTTGAGCTGGCAAAAACCAAAGCGATGGAGGTTGAAAACATGCTCGATAACAGGAAGCAGAGCAAGGAACCAGTCAACAATTTTTGGCAAATGGCTCCGCTAGCTTCCAGCAGCTCTGGAACCCCGACTCCAAATTTCCCTGAAGGAAAATTTAATGCCTGGACCAATAGCCCAGCGGACAAAAAGCCGCAAGGTTATCAGCCAAGCAATAATTACCGGGGAAGGGGTGCTCCTCGCCGAGGACCCTCGCAGCAGTACAATCGATACTCTCAATCACAGCAACCCAGATATAACCAGCAATCTGGAGACCAGGGATACCAGAGAGACAGGCCAATTTGCAGTTATTGCAAAAAGCCTGGGCATGTGATCTCCCAGTGCTGGATTCGACAAAATTTGTACGGCCCTTTTAATCCGTCTCAGCGAGGCCAGTCAAATTCACGTGGCGGTCCCCGCCCAAACGCATACAACAGTTCGCGTGGCAACTTTCGCTCCCCACAAAATCAGGTGAATTCTTTGGAAGTTGATCAGCTAGCTGACATGGTGCGAGACAAACTGATGAAAGACATCGGTTCCAAGCCGCGCGTTAGTTGGCCAAACAACCTCCAAATGAATCCCATCACTCACGATCCTCCTCCAAAAGCTCAAGAAGAGGTGAAGTGCCCAGCACTCACCAATTCTCTTTCTCCCTCGGCTCAAGAACCCATCCATCTCAGTAACTGGGAGTCGAGCGCCCCGCGCAAATCAATTGGCCCGCTCTTAACACCTTTTTTGTCTGTGGTATGCATCCTCTCTCTTTTCATGTTCTCTGCTTCGGCAGAATCAGTACCCAAATACTCGCACGTTCCCCATCACCCAATGGTTTGTCAAAAACAGCATGGCATCTACTGGCAGCTTCCGCCTGCCACAAAATGCCCTAATCCCGCAAAACTCATTGCTCACCCTGTGCCCCAAACCATTAAGCTAATGAAGTACAAGCTTGTAGATTTGGTGACGGAGGCCTGGGCGTGCCGAAAAGTAAAGAATGTGGTCATGGACTACACTAATCCCTTCGATGACCAAATAAAAGAAAATCTCCCACCCGAGAGTTTTTCGATCCCACTCTCTGAATGCAGACAGATGCTCAAAGACAAAACATGTTCGTTCGGTTCTCTGGTGGAGGAGAGCGGACTTTGGCACACAAATAGGCAAATGGAGGTGCCCAAAAGGCTGCCAATTGTTGGATGGTCCTGGAAAAATCACACCATTCAGAACTGCTTTCTCTTCAAGACCAAAATCACTCTCTATACTGGAGAATCGAATATTCGCTCCAGTCTCGGTCCAGCGGCGCACTGTAAGTACAGCCTAGGCTCATGTCAGTTATCAGACAAAACTCATTTGATCTGGGAGCCGGAGAAAACTTCAGAATGCAAGTACAGGTTCATCGGAAGGTATGAAGGGCATCAGATCAACAACATTTGGGTTGGATTGAAGTCCGAATTAGCACTCTCCTGGCGTCCTGGTACTAAACCATTTGTCGATTGCGATCGGAAATTGTGGCTTACTGAGCAAGGATTCGCAATTGAGCGAGTTCAAAAGCCAAATCGCATGAAAAGGTATGCAGGTCACTCGGATGATACGATCATCTTTGAATCAGAACTTACCTCCCGCCTCACATATCTTGACATCGGACTGA
Organism: Rotylenchus robustus; assembly: GCA_034700465.1. Classification (NCBI taxonomy): domain Eukaryota; kingdom Metazoa; phylum Nematoda; class Chromadorea; order Rhabditida; family Hoplolaimidae; genus Rotylenchus; species Rotylenchus robustus. The sequence goes on from JAQIYK010000345.1 coordinate 2,939, forward strand.
GAAGGTTACTTTCCTCTAGCCTCACCCACACAATCTTATCCTTTTGCCAACATTTGAATGAAACCAAGCAATGGGCATTGGATGCTGTCGCAGCCAACCCCACTGCTTTTGCTCGCTCCATGTTTCAAAATCCCAACCTTCAAGCATCTCTAGTTACTCCTTCAATCATCAAAGTATGGCCTTGTATTCAGCTTACTTTTGAGCAATATCAATGGCACAAAACTGGAGGTGAGTGCTTTGAAATGCTCCCTCTGGAGATCAAAGCTAAGGGTGACCCTAAAATGGGATTTGTGGATCCGCTGACCATGATTGTATCCCCGCACTCTCGCAAAGCACCATGCGAATCACATCAAAAATTGGCAATCTTTTTAAACAATTCTTTGGTTGAGATTGACCAGTCGACAGGTCAGCTCTCCTCAATCGAATTGAATGGACTCGCTTTGTCCCACTCGGGCATCATTGAGGTGCCACGTTTGGAGCCTCACGTATATCATGCTATGGCTCTGAACAATTTTTCAGACGTTATCACTCATGCCCTAGTCAATGATGCTGCTCAAACGTCTGCGATGACTTTTCGCATTCAACAAAAGCTCGGTGAAACGCATATCACCAGCTCCTTCTCTGATGAATGGAAGCAGGTCAGGAAGGATCTCCTGTCGGATCTGTTCGGCGGTTGGATCTCAACATGGGCAATTGCCATCTCCATTATTTGTCTTGTGCTGAGTTTGGATCTTGCAATCCGTTTCTACTCAGTCATCAAGGATCACTACGGGTTTAACAAACTGCTCGTAGGAGCAGGGGCCTCTGCCCAACCCACAACCTTTATTCTTCCCTCTATCACCTCTCAGAGTCCAAACTCACAGAAAATAGAGAATACTGGTTCTTCTCCAGTCCTCTCTAAAATGGGCAACCCAGTGGCATGGCCGCCATCTGTCTCCCCAATCAAAAATCAATCAGATTTGAACCAATTTGAAAATTTTGGTCAAATGGTGATGGCATTGCATGAAACAGATGCAATTCCAAGAGCGATAGTCGAGCTTAAAGTGAATGGTCATCTACTCAATTGTTTGGTGGACACCGGAGCAACCATGACAATTGCTCTCGATAATCTAGTTGAAGAAGCCAGTGCGCAAAGACACCAAGTCAACCAGTTTGTTGAGACAGCCTCTGGTGATAGCATTCACATACAAGCGAAAATTGCTGTCACGCTGGACCTTGGTCCCGTTCAAATCCAAGCCGATGTTGGGTTGCCGACTCCAGGCGACTTCATCCCAGCTGGGGATTATCAAATGGTGATGGGTATTGACACCCTAGCCAAACTTCCGCGTGTCACTTTTGACTTTCAAGAAGGCAAAATTTTCTTCGGAATTTTTGCTCTCAAAATGGTCCCTAGTCGTAAAACACACCCCATCATGTTTTCCCTCAACTCCATTCCTCCTGCGGCAATAGTTGTGCGCAAAGTGAATGACCAGCAGATCCGTTGTCTCATGGACACAGGAGCATCACTCACAGCGGCACCTCTTTCGCTGGCTGAGAAGTTGCATTGCCATGTTCAGCCGATGGAAGATTCGGCGCGTAGTGCCTCAGGCCATAAGATGAACATAGTTGGCTCGGCATCAGCTAGCATGTTGCTGAATGGAAAACAAATTGAGATCAGAATAAAATTTGTTGCTGATGAGGACTTTAATCGGTCCAACAATTATGATCTGATCATAGGCTGCGACACCTTTTCAATTATCCCACCCATCACTTTCAACTTTGAAGATCAAACTCTGGTCATTGAGCAAGAAATCATGCCAATGATTGAATCAAAAAGGTGCAGAGCTCGTGTTCCGATCCGAGCACTGGATACGGTTACGCTCATGCCTGGCACGCAAAAATTTGTCAAAGCAACATTGGACTCACCTGCGACGACTGAGTTTGTTTTAGTTGAGGAGGTGTCCAAGCGGATCGGTCTTCAGCACATTGGCATCATTCCCGCCGTTATCAATCCCAAAGAGCGCGAGTTGAACCTAATCTTGGTCAACCCATGCATGGATCCAAAAATTATCTACAAAAATTCAACTATTGCCTTTGCTGCTGAGTTAAGCTCTACCTCAGAAGGAATCTTCGCAGAGACGGTCTTCGACTCAGCTTCTGCGATACAGTCCGCTGATGAGGATCAAGAGATTGAAGTTGATCCGTCATACAAACTTGATTTTTCTAAATGCTCTGTCGCCGGAGATGACCTGCAAAAACTCAAGTCTCTCTGTGAGAAGTATGAGGATGTGTTCAGCAAATCTCAATACGATTTGGGATGCTGCAAAGTTGGTGCACATCACATTGAGACAACCACGGAAGAGCCAGTCAACTGCAGGCCGCATCGCACTCCTTTCAAGTACAAGGCTGAATTGGACAAACACATCGAAAAGCTGCTGAAAGCGAAAGTCGTGATGGAGTCCGACACTCCATGGGTCAGCAACTTTGTTCTTGTGAAGAAAAAGGACGGAACGTTACGCCCGTGCATCGATTTTCGCAAGCTCAATGCCGTCACAGTCCCTGATCATTTCCCGCTCCCCCGTTTCGATGTAATTTTGGAAAAGATTGGCCAATGTCATTTCTATTCCTCATTGGATTTGTCCTCCGGCTACTTCCAAATTCCGCTCACGGAGGCTGCCTCCAGGAAGTGCGGAGTGATCACAGAGTCAAAAGTCTTCCAGACGATCCGTATGCCGTTCGGGCTTCGGAACGCCACTAGCGCATTCGCCAGAACCATGGCGTTGGTTCTGTCTGGATTGGATGACTCGGTCCTTGCTTATGTGGACGACATTGTCGTGTACACGCGCACCAATGACTTTGATGAGCATCTTCGTGCTCTTGAGAAGGTGTTTGAGAGATTCCGCCTTTACAACCTTAAACTCAGTCCCAAAAAATGCTCGCTGGCCACCTCGGAAATGAACTTTCTTGGCTACACGATTAATAGCGAAGGTTACTCTCCGAGCATGTCCAAGATCGAGATCATCAAAGACATCCCAGCTCCCACCAATCTGAAGCAAGTTCGGAGAGCTGTCGGCATGGCTTCATTTTTCCGCAAGCATGTGCCGAATTTTTCTAGTATTGTGGAACCGCTCACTCGCCTCACCAAAAAAGAGAACAAGTTTCTCTGGGGACCTGATCAACAGCAAGCGCTGGATCGGATCAAAGAGATTCTCTCGACAGACCCGGTGTTGGCGTTCCCGGATTACGATAAACCTTTTCACATTTTCTCTGATGCCAGCTTAGTTGGCCAGGGAGGAGCTCTCATGCAAAAAGATGAGAATGGTTTGTTTCGCGCGATTGCTTATTGCAGTAGAACATTATCCTCGACTGAGCGGAAATGGCCGCCAGTCCAGGTTGAACTCTCCGCCATCATTTTCTCTCTTCGCGAGTTTCGCGGCTTCATTTATCTCGCCGAAATTGAATTGCATACTGATCATCGTCCACTCTCTTTTCTCATGAAAAAAGCAGATACAGCTCCGAATCTGGCCAGATGGCTGATCGAGCTGCAGAATTACAATATCCGTATTGTTCATGTCTCTGGTAAGGAGAATTCTCTTGCTGATGCCCTTTCTAGAGCAGCTGAGGACATTCCTGAAAAGGAGATTGAATCCCTGAAGGAAATGGATGACATTGCCGAATTTCCTGTCTGCCTCTTTTTATCAAACAATTCTCGAATAGTTTTCGAACCATTCGTTAATTCACTCACCGTCAGAGGTACCGATGGGAAGCCTTATTCCGTTGACATGGCCAAGGAACAGGCCGAGGACCCGGAGGCGAAAGCCTTCATTGAGTTCTTGGAAAATGGTACGCTTCCCGATCTTTCTGATGCAGAAATTGAGAGTTTTGTGGCCAAGTCCAAAAACCTCGAAATCTCTTCCGGCATTCTTTTCTATCATCCACCGGATGAAATTCCCAAAATTTATGTACCGGTTTCGCTCAGAGCGCTCATCTTTGACGCGCTTCACTCGTCTCCTCTGGCAGGAGGTCACATGGCCTTCGCCAAGACATTAGCCAAGGCGCGCCGATTTTTCTGGCCCAAGAAATATCTAGATCTCAGAAATTGGACGCGCCAATGTGTCAAATGTCAGCTCAGAAATAATCCCACACCGGGCTACAGGGCTGAAATGATGTCCGTTCCCGTTAATACGGTTTTTGCCAAGGTCGGAGTTGACATCACTGGGCCCTTACCCGTGAGCGAGTCAGGCAACAAGTACATTCTCAATCTGATCTGCTGGTTCAGCAAATACATTGTCTCTGTACCTCTCCCCGATACAAAATCCCTAACTGTTGCAAAGGCCCTCCTCAAACATGTCTATCTTGTTTATGGAGGCTGTTCGGAGCTAATCTCTGACAATGCCACAACTTTTACTTCTGAGTTATTCCGTACCTTTTCTGCTATGCTCTACATAAACAAATCATTCTCCACTCCGTACTACAGCCAAGGAAATGGCATTACGGAGAGGACGTTTCGTACCTTCCACAATATTCTTTCGAAATATTTGGACCCGAAAGATCCAAATTTTGAGGATTACTTAAGCTGTGCCACCTTTGCGTATAATACGAGCTCGCATGCATCCACAGGGGAATCTCCCTACTTTCTTATGTTCGGAAGGGATCCGGTCCTGAACATTGAACAGTTGTTGGATCCCCGGCTCCGAGTCCCGATTTCTTTCTCTCCTGAAGGCGACTTTAAGGCCAAATTGGTCTTATGTCTCCGGAGAGCTTGGGAAGCCGCGGACCAATGCACTTTGGAAAAGAAATCTGCAATGAAGAAGCAGTATGACAAAAATTCCAAGCCTCTCGACATAGAGATTGGGGACCGTGTTCTCCTCAAAAACTATGTCGTTACTCCGGGCTCCGCCAGGAAGTGGCACATGCCCTGGAAAGGTATCTACAGGGTGATTGGCAAGGACTCCCTTCGCCTCACTCTGGTCAGTTGCTCTTCTCCGCAATCGAACCCTGTAAAAGTTCATATAAACCAGGTGAAAAAGTTTATTGAACCAACTGGCCCTGTGAACACCTCCACTGATCACTCTCAAAAAGAAAAACTGGCACTTGAGGCTTCTAAAGCCCAAGAACTAGAGAACGTTCCTGGCTACTCTCACTCCCCTCATCTTCCTCCCAGACAGGAGCCTGATTCCCGTGATCGGCCTGGAGACGATAATCCGTCCAAAAAATACAATCTTCGGCCAAGAGCTGGGAAAATACAAGCCCTGGATTTTCTCTCCGTCGTGCTGATCTTCATTCCCTTGGCTCAGGCCGTTGAGCCAATAGTGGATTCCAGTTTCGTTTGGAACGACCTCTTGTCCCTTTGCACCATATTGCTGTTAGGGCTGGTTTTAGGCTTTATGCTACGAGTCCGTACTCGTACTAAGTCACCCCTCCGCCAAAATCGGATTGTGCAGATCCAAAGCCGCTCTTCAGACATCGCCAAAAGATTAATGCGCAAGAACTGCGGCGGTTTTAAAAATTGCCTGCTTCGCAAGATGGATCTTAAGAAAAGCATCCCGATGGTCGTTCAGGCCAGACTGCCTGACATCCATTGCACCATGCGCAATGTCGCTACTTTGAACACCCAGCGGGTACACTTTTTGGGTACTCGAGGTGGTGACAAAGTTTACACTTTGGCGAAAGCTCTAAGCCGTGAGCAGGCTAATGAGATAATCGCGTTCAGCAAATCCAAAGAATGCTTCCTGGTGAAGGATCCCTTCTCAACTTTGGCAAGGCCAGCAAGGCTGGTTGCCACTTCCGATTTTCAGGATTTTGTGTTTTGGTTAAACTCCTTTTCGCATGGTGGTCAGTCATACCTGCCTTACTACCTCATTGTCACTACACTTTAATCTTTTGTTTTGCTTTTGCACCTTTTTTTTTGTTTTTTGTTGCACCTTTTAGTGTTTACTAACAAGCTTTGCTCTAATATTTCTTTTCACTTGCTTTCTGTGCGTTGTTAGTTCCAAAATTCCACTTGAGCATGTTGCCAAGTTGTAATAACCGGATATAAACACTAAAAGCTACCAAAATTGGATATGTAAATATCAAAATAATTAAATTATTTTGTTTTATCGTAAGCATGTTAATAAGTTATGTTAATTACAGCGTAAGCGTACTGTTCGGCCGGCTCAAGCTCCAGGTGCCCAGCCTGAGCAGGAGCAGGTGGTCGAGCCGGCAGCGGGCTCCGGTCAGCCACCAGTTGTTCAGCCGACAGCAGTGGAGGAGGCTCAAAGAGCTGCAGAGGGAGAGCAGCCCGCCGGTCAGCTCCAGGAAGGTCCTGGTGCTGAACCAACACAGGGTGCTCAACCTCTGGCGGCGGAGGTTGGCTTAGTCAATTTTATTGCACAGCTCAAGCACCCCTCACAATCTGTCCCATCTTCCTCTTTGACCTCTCCTCAAATCCAAGATACAGAGGTTGAACCACCAGCAGGTGGTCAGCCATCTGTCAAATACTTCATTTCCACAAATTATCCATTCATTATTGCATGTAAAGCTTCCACCTCACCAAAACATTTTGATTGGCCTGACTTTTTGCACATTGACGCACAACATCCTCTGCCTCCATGCACAAAATTGAGTGTTGAGTCGTACGCCTTGGCGTGTGAGGAACGCTGTGTTGTGGTTGGGCACCTGAATGTGCGGCACAGTGCGACTGAGTGGTCGGTTGTGGTTGAAGGTGTGTTGGAAGAAGCTTTGGGAATGATTGTGGAGATAGGGATGAAGCATGGAGCACCAATGGTAAAAGTGCTTACACAAAAGTCAGTGGTGCCAGTTTGGGTTCCACAGCCGGAGTTCACAGCGGAGAAGTTTCAACTGGTACGTTGCCAGGAAGTGAAGCTGGCACCAGGCACTCAGGTTCATGAGGAATATGTGGTGCCCAACACATTTCCGCTTCAGCGGAATCCGTTGCAGCGTGCAGGCGCTGATGGCACATTTCAATTTATGGTCACCTCTTTGGCACCGCTATTCACGTTTCCATTCACGAGTGATTTGGACTGGCACAAGTCCTCGATTGGACTTGCCGTGCGCACAATTGCTTTGTTGGATAATGACTGTTGCGCAAAATGTTCTTACACTGGCACGCTTATTTCTGTCCCATCCTTAAATCCTCGTGCTTCACTGTTCAAATTTTCCTTCTATCCTGAGCACGTAGCACAGCTGCTTGAGTTTAAGAAATGGTGGAAAAGCGGCTCGGTTGTCCAAGGCCGGAATGAACCGAATGCGAAGGTAAGGGTCTCAGGCAACGTGTCACGAGTGGTCCATCTGGGTGAGCCGCACCCGCCTCTGGCAGTGGATGTGTTTGTGAACTTTTCAGCTTTTTTTGCCGGACCGGAGCTTGAAGAAGACGCACTGATTTATCAGGTGCCGTCGAGCATAAAGCGGCTGGAGAAGCGGGCTGCCTTTTGGTTTTCAAACATCCTGTCGACAGCAGTGGCCGAAGATTCTCCGGCAGGGAGAGCTCTTTGCTGTTTGTTTGGCCTAACTCACGCTATTCCACCCAAAATCACTGCACCCATTCCACCTTATCAAGATGGTGAACTGAACGCTGAACAGCGTCAGTTTCTATCCCTTGCACTGTATTCTGCTTTTCCAATTTTGAAGCTTCTTGCCCCTCCCGGCACGGGAAAAACGCTTACGTTAGCGGAGTTGGTAAGGCTCCTACTCCTGTCACCAGGAGTGAAGGTTGCCTGCTTTACCCAGACTAATGTCTCTAACCTGAGAATGGTTGGAGATGTGTCCGCACGCACGCACGAGAAGGCATTGCTTTTGCAAAGCGCCACCGCACGCGAGGAATTCGCCGAGCTCGCCGCCCAATATAAAAAATTCCTCACGGTCACCCATTCGGAGGACCTGGAAGGTCTTAAGGGCAAGGATGCGCGCACAGTTGGCAAATTTCGCCAAGGAGCTGCGAATGCTAAGCGTGCGAGGCACACGGATGATATGGATATAGCGAGGATCGTCTGGAAGCGTGCGCAGCCGAGGATCCTCTACTCAACGTTGTCAATGGTCGAGGACATGTTGGATTGCCTTACGGATATTGACTATGTGCTTGTGGACGAAGCTAGCACTGCTACATGTTTGTCCGTGTCCCAAATCATTGCACATGCACCTAATATGAAACGCCTCATTTTGGTTGGTGATCCTCTCCAATTGGGAGTGTTCACAGCGGATGTCCCTGAGGAGTTGCGCAAGTTCTGTTTCAGTTCGGTGCTTTCCGTTCCGTCAGGACAGGAGGTGGCTGAGGTGGCCCTAAAGGTGTCCTATCGTGGGCACCCTTTCATTACCGAATGTCTCTCTGCAGCGGTTTATGGAGAAGGCATAAGGGCCGGCGTCACTGCGAAGGAGCGGAGTCTCGCAATTAACAACCTGCCGTTGCCCAATGATTCGCCAATTGTGTTGATTTCGATGAAATCAGCCGAAACACGGGACCCTTTGTCCTTTTCGCGCACCAACACTGAGCAGTCACGCTTAGCATGCACGCTTTTGAGTGTCTTGGAGAGTGCTTTTGCACCTAATGTCACGATCACGGTGATATGCCTTTACCAGCACCAGGCGTTTGAGTTAAAGGGTTTAAGGAACCATCGAGCAAGTGTTCTGACCGTTGACGGCTTTCAGGCACAACAGTCACAGATTGTAGTTGTGCTGACGACGCGGAGCAGGAATATCCCGGCTGAGCACACTGAGGCTCTTCAGTTTGTGAACGACGAACAACGGTCGGTGGTTGCGCTCTCTCGAGCAATGGATGCTCTCTTCCTGGTGGGCAACCTTGACCTCTTGCGGAGAGGGAAAGTTTGGAGGAAGTTCATCGACCATGCCGCGTTACGGTCCCGGATCGTGGGACCTGAGTACGTGGATCAGCTCCAGGCCTTCTGCGAGCAGAAGAAGGTAGGTCAAAGCTCCAGCAATATTTCAGAGCGTGCTGAACCAAACTTGGTCAGCGCAGCTCAAAATCTTTCACTCTCTTTGCAGAAACCGGTTGAGCCTGCACAGGGTGTGCAGCCAAAGCCGATGTCCTATGCACATGTGGCGTCGCGGGCTCAGCAAGAACCCAAACATTCGTTGTCGGAAAGGCTGGCAAAGTATTTCGTGTCTCCAGCAGCGCCATCCTCATCATTGCCTTCACAAGTGGTCTCTCGGGCCCAGGTCGGGCAAGTGCCCAGGAATGCACAGGCGGAGAAATTGGCGCAATTGTTTGGTAGTGTACCTCCTCCGCCACCACCTTTGCCTCTTGTCCCCAGTAATGTCATTTACCGGGCGACAAATCAGGTACAGTTAGCTAAACCGGTGTCTGAACCTGTTCAACAAGTTCAGGCGGAACAGCAGCATCATGTTGGTGGCATCTTTTTGTTTCCGCCTCCTCCTCCGCCACCACCGCCGCCAGTCACAATTCCCGAACAGGGACAGGTTTTCCAGGGGCAGTTGCCCCACCCTTTTCAGGTCCAGCAGACGCAGCTGGCGCAGATGGCCGTTCCGCAGGCGTTGCAGCAGCAACCGCTGCAACCTCAGTTCAATTTACCATATACACCTCTAAATTTGTCCCCATTTATGTACGCGCTGGGCCTTCAACAACTCCAACTCCAGCAGTTGATGGGTCAACACCTCCAATCTGTGCCTCCTCCTTTACCGTTCGCTGCTTCAAGTACTGTCTCCGGGCTGGACTTCAGTGTTCCTCCACCAAATGTTTTCTCTCTGTCTGGGCCTTCTTCCTCGATGCAACCTTCTGGGCAACCACCTGGGCAACAAGAAAATGGGCCGGGCACATCCTCTGGTCAACAACATCCGCATCCGAGGACTTTCTTCCGTTGAGAGTGGAGCTCAAGATCCATGCGAGCTCGGGAGTGCAATTTTGGTCGATTTTCCAGCAAATATTTTTGTGTGTGTCTATTTAATTTTGTGTCTCTTTCAAAACTCTTCCCCCTCGCATTGGTTCGGTTTTTCTCTCTCTTTCTCATTTTTCATCTTCCCCTTGGGCGATTTTGCTGGAGTGGCAAGCTCCCTCGAAAGGAGCGGGGAAGCCCTTGCCGCGGGCTAGGCGGTGCAAGTTGGAGCCACACCGCCGATTTTTGGCAGCTGGTCTCTGCCTGATAGTGCCCTCTCCCACTATCCACCCCGTTCGGCCTCCTCCAGTGAAAAGACCCTTTGGGAACCTCTGTGTAGTTCTCTGTTCGAGAGACCGAACTTGTGCGGGTTGGGCGTGTAACTGTTCCATTCATTCTCTCCCACTTCGCTCTCTAGCGTACTGGGCCATTCATGCTATTTCTCATTTCTCTGCCATTGCTTCCGTTCTCCCCTCTCTCCGCACTTTTTTCCTTCTACTGTGTCTTTTGCCCCGCCCCTTTGCCTTTCGTTCTGGCCAAGAGCTGTTACCCATTGCCCCTCTCTCATCACTTCGCACATCATCTCTCTCTCGGTCTTTTCCTCGAGCAATCGCCCTCGCTCGAACGACTATTGTGCCACCCCCCGGATTCAATAAAGAAGTGTTCTGCGCAACGACACTTGCTTGCTGGTAGCACCGGATTCTACGTTCCGTCGACTATGGCAAAGGTCAGTTTCCGTTTGAGATGAATTTAAAAAAAAATAAAAATAAAAATAATAATTTCCTTCTTCTCTCTTGCACAATGCACTAAAATTCTCAAAAAAAAATCCTTTTTTTCTCTTTCACTTTTGCACTGCACAAAAAAGAATAAAACTGCACGTTTGCTGTGGGGGCCCCCGTCTCATTCAAATAAATAAATAAATAAAAGTAGGCCGAACCAATAATTTTCCTATGAGCATTGAGCGATGCCATAGGGAAAATCAAGAAAAAAGAAACAAATAGAATTGAATACAAAAAAGAAATAATAATTTGTCCAATTTCAGGCATATCTTTAGTATGCCACTCAACTTAACCAGCTCCGCTCCTCATTTCTGCCTGATGCATTCAATGTGAGTCCCTAACAGTAGCGGCGCCAGAGGGGGCATAACAATAAGAGGGCCATAACCCCTGCGAAAATTTGTTTCAAAAAAATATGTTAAAATTCGCAAAAATTTAGCTCTATACCCAAAACATACCTTAAAAATCACCCGTGTGAATCGACCAAAAAAAATATTTCTTTTGGGTTTTCCTTCTCGGCACCATAGTCCACTCCAAAAATTTTCCTGGTGCAACCACTGGTCTTTTGTATTATCACAGTATTGTCAAATAAAAACACATGGCACGAGCTCCCTTAGGGACTCAACATGCGATTTGTACCCATGCCCTTGCCACTATCCAAGCTTAATTAAGCTAAAAATTTCAATTTTTGAAAAGTTAGATTTTCGGGGGGGGTGGACTTGAATTATTTAGACCTTTTTTTTAAAATGAAAAAAATCGACCGAAAAGTTCGATTTTAAATGTTTATTTTTTGGTATTACCGAAAGGTCAATTTTTAGGTGTGTATTTTTGATTTGTATGCTGAATCTTCTAGTTTGCCGATAGGCGCTGCGGCAAAAAATTTATACAAATTTTGAGAATCCAAGGAAAATTAATAGGAAAACCATTGTTTAGCGGCGCCGACAAGCGCCGTCGGATTTTTTTTTAAAATTATCACATTTTATTAGAAAATTTGAATTTTTTAAAGTAAAAATTGAATTTTGAGAAGAAAAAAAATTTCTCCCAAAAAATCGCGGGATTCGAAATTTCTTGGGTCTGGTTTCGGGTTTTAGGTTACCCGCGGCAACCCTGGTTCAGGTGGTATATTGTAAATTAAGTTTCAGATAGAAAGTTAAAGTCCTGATCCGATTCAAAATTCCAATTACATTACGTAAAAACAGTTATAATTAACTTGTTCAACAACAGATAACGATAAACAAATTGTGCGCTTAAACCGCTTAAAGGGAAAAAATATTCGAATAACCATAACGTAAAAAGAATATTGCGCCAATAAATAATTGGCAAAATATGGGCAAATGGCGAAGCCGAAAGATTGAATGTGTTGCCATTTTGAATGACTATAATCTGAAATTTATTATTATTTTAAGAACATATTTAATTTATCGCCCCCCAGCCCCCTCGTGGGGGCTGGGGTAGTTGAGGTTGATCAACGCTCAGGCCACTCCCTTGGAACCTTCATTGTCCCAAAAAGCACTTTCCACCCAACAAATCCGCTCAGTTTTGGTGCCAAAAAATTCAGTAAAAAATTAGAAAAATTTCAAAAAAAAAATTTTGAAAATCGAAAAATTGGAAGCCGAGATATGAATTTTTTAAGTTT
>JAQIYK010000346.1:0-15176 GCA_034700465.1 Rotylenchus robustus
TTTTGCTTTCTAGGCAAGCTCACTCACCACTACACCACAGCCCAGTTATCATGTTAGGGCATTTTTTCCCTTTATATACTTTTTTTTTGGGTTTTTTTAAAAATTTCCCAGTCTCACGGGCATAACTACCCTAAATTCCGGGTTATACCCCAAAATTTTTATATATTCGGAATCCCCATACTCTTGTGGAGTGCCCTCGCCTTGGGTGCAAAGTCGATTGTTAGGGTAGAAAAAAAGTTATGGGCCAAAGAGTGGGGACAGGTCAAAAATTTCGAAATTTAAATTCGACATTTCGACCGGACCCCGAAGGGGTCCGGGAAAATTTGAAATGCCAACAAATGCGAAATCAGTTTTAGAACCGGATAGGAAAAAAAAATTTGGAAAAGGACTTAAATTTGGGGAGAAAAGTCGAAAAAACATAGTTGGATACCGGTTTTTCATATATAGGGATAATTTCTCATTACTGTAATTAAATAAATTAATTTAAAAAAATCGATATCAAATACAGTGAATTATTTTTAAATTTAAGAAGGAATTGATGCAAAACATTCCATCCGAGATAAACGCGAAATATTAACAAAATTTCTAAAAATGAAAAAATTAGCCAAGGAAAATACATTGGATTCGAGCGAAGAAATCGATCAAAAAATTGCGGAAGAATTTGGCGTTTCGCGGTACACAATTTACAAATGGAAAATAGAATTGAAACTCACGAGTTGGTCAATTCAAAATATTATTTTTTAATTTAACTAAAGATGATAGGAATCACAAAATTATATTTTTAGATATTTAATAATCAAAAAAATAATACAGAACCATGTATAAACTATAATCAATGATTAATCATTAATTATTATATTATTTTTCATATATTCACATTTGTATGAAATAAATAAAAAAATATATTTAACCCTAATTTTAATAAGCATACCTATAATAATCAATAAAAATATATTTTTCAGCTAAAATTTTTAGAAGAGCGAAGAAACTATACGGATGCTGAAAAATATGAACTTATTAAACAATTTTATGTTTTAAAACAAACATATAAAGCTAATAATAAAAACAAAAAATGTTTAAATTGCGAAATTGAAGAAGAAATTGCAAAGAAAATGAACATACCCCTAAGGAATATTTATCGCTTTAAAAAAAAATTTGGACTAAATGGTAAAACGATATAAAAAACTAAAAAAAATGCAAAAATTGCAAAAATTTTGTTATAAAAAATATTAACTAAAAATTACAACATAGCTAAAAAATTTAAAAATTGTAAATAAAATCTGTTAAAGCTTTTTTCAAGAAATTCAAATTTATTGAAAAATTAGGATGGAATTCCTTAACCTCAGGGGTCTGAAATTCGCGAAATGGTATTCCGACCTGAATTTTACGATTAAAATTAAAATTTCTATAAAAACATTGAAAAAGTAAAAAAGAGATTCAAGCTATAAAATGACAAATAATATTAATTTTTTATTTTGAAAATTGCTGAGAGTTGGAAATTAGCGCGAACCTTTGATCTTGAATTTCCTTAATAATAAAGAAAAGTTAAAAATTTCGGTAATTTTTAAAAAAAAGTTAAAAATTTCAGTAATTTTTAAATATAATAAATTTTAATCACTTTAATTAATTAACAAATTTTTGTTTATCGATTGGTAAAGAAAATGGTAGGTTGGTAGGAAAATATTACTTATTAATAAAAAATATTAACATTTAAAACTATATTAAAGAAAATAGTCAAAAAATTTACATCAATGAGGAAAAGTTGAAAATAATGGACCGATACCGGGAACTGAAAGATGCTAATCCAAAATTAAATGACATTGATATTTTGAAGATGATGAATATTCCAAAAAGCACTTTTACGGTTTGGAAAAGAAAATTAGTGCCAAATCGTTAGTTTTTAGTTGAATATTCCTTTTAAATTAAATTTTAAAGACATTTTTAAATATTTATCAATATAATAATATTCAATTATTATATATTAATTATTTTTATAATTTTAGCCATGCATAGTTGTGGAAAACGGTTAGAGAAAAAAGCAGACAGTGATTGTATAATGTGATATCATTATATTTTATATAATTATGTTTGGTTTATATATAAATAATTTATACAATATATAATATACTATCATTAAGCCAAATATTTATTGTAATACATATTATATGTCTGTTCATATTATATTTTTTGAGTAAATTTGATGAAAAAATCCTTGAATTTTAAATATTCTATGTTTATGAAAAAATTAATTTTTTATATTTTTTACCGCAAATTTTCCTTAATGATATTGAATTAATGTTAGTTGTCACAAGAAATTGAGAATCAGACAAACATATTAAATAGAAATATATTATTTTTTAATTTTAATATGTTTATATGGCTATTATTAACATATTAATTTTTATAATATCTGTTTTTTCATTTTAAAAATTTTACAATATACAAAATTTAATTTTTATATAAATTTTAATAATTTAAATTTTTACATAAAATATAGTAATTTAATAATAATAATAATTATTATTATTATTTTTGCTTAATTTCCAATTCGTCAAAAAATATTTATAATTTTTTCACAAAAAAACCAATAAAATTTTTGCACAAAAATGGTGCGTAGGCAAATTTAGCAAAAAGGCAAAGAAAATCCTATTAAAAAATTTCCCACATTCTATGAAGGAATGGATGAATGTGTTGGGGAGGCTTCCGGTTTTAGTGAAATATTTTCTCGAGAAAATCGAACAATTACTAACAATATTATTTGCATTGAAATAATATTGTCAATAATTTGCTGACATCCCACGTCAGCTAAAATATTGTAAATAATATTTATATTTACCATAACTCTCACAAGATTCGATGTCAATATTTGACTGCCTACATTAATTTTACAATATTATAATAGCTATGAGAATAAAATAATCAATATTATTATCTTTTGGGTATGCTAAATATAATATACCAAAAAAAGAATAATATTATTTTCTGAATAATTTTCCAATAATATTTTTATATACATTGTAACCCATAGATTTTTTAATTTTTGATGTTTTAAGTTAATAATATTTATTTATTACATTTTTTCTAATCAATAAAGGCTCACATTACGATTTTTAGCTTTTTTATATGTGATATTCTTTGAAATGATCAACATCAATTTTCACACAATGCCAAAATATTTCCGGCTTGCGGATCATTTTTCGCCGCGCAAATACTCACAAGATATAAATGTAAATATTTTCTATGATGTGGCGGGATGATATTTTAGTAGCATATTTTACCATGCAAGGCGTGTATATATAATTCTATAAAAAGCTATGAATTTCGTATAATTCTATAAAACTATAGAAATTAGCTTTATAAAATATTATTCAAATTACAAATAGGCATAATATTTAATAATTTAATAGAAATATAATTCATAGCTATAATTGGTAAAATTTTTGCCTAATGAATTCTGTAATAATAAAATTTACCAAAAACTTTAATTATTACATTTTAAACTTTTAATTATTTTTTACATTTAACCAAAAAAACCAAACTGTATAGATAAAATTTTATAAATTTTTTATAAATTTCGACTTTGCTTAATTTGATATGATTTTTTTTAAATTTACATTACAAATAATTTAATTAAAATTTTTGGAAAATTTATAGTAAAAAGAGATAAAAGATAGTAAGATGCTATACTAGCATTTTATTATAGATTAGATAAAATGTTATTACGTTACTATTATATGCTGCAGAAATTACATATTTTTCCTAGTCTCTCATGTTAGTGAATAAATTGCATATTTATACTAAAATAAAAATAAAATCCAATATGTTTTAATATAATTTATATTGATAAAACAAGGATTTCCGTGATATTTCAAAAATAACTAAAAAAGATATCAATCTTTTTACATTATATTAACTCGAAAAGTCGAAAACCTTAAAATCATTTTCAAATTTAAAACTTAACCGTAAATGTAAAAAAAAATTAACAAAATTTAGAATTTATTTTAATTGTAACCAACCGACAACAAATGAGACACACCATCGTCATTGGTTTGGCATTATTCGCCACTTTTGCCCTCATTCCCCACCATTCCATCGCAAATCCACCAACAAAAAATGGTGAAAACGGTGAAGCCAGCAGTTCCCAGTCCCAGCCGAGTGAGGGAATCAAAGTGAAGCCAATTTTGGAACGCAAAAAGAGCCTAAAAAGCCCAAAAGGTAAATAAATATTTTTTGACTAATAATTAAAATCATAAATAAAATAACAATTTTTGGCGTCTTATAAGATTTTAAATATCATTTTGGTAATTATCTGAAACGAAAATACAATAGTGAAAAAATAATAATAATAATTTTGTTAGCCAGCTTTCATTTCAAAACTTTTCAATAATTTCATATTTAAATTTTTAACGGATTTAACAGTTACTTCATCAAATTTTTTATTAAATATTTAAATAAAAAAATTCAAAACTTTACGGATTTTTTAGAATTTGCCAAAGACTGTTATTAATGTTCAAGCATTGAAAATTTTAAGATAAACAAAATTATATTAATGAGATCATATAGATTAAATATAAATATCGTTAGCTAACAAAAAGAAAGGAAAAGAGAAAAGATTAAAATTGAATAAGAAATAAGAACATAACAATATATTTTTTGACTTTTAAATACATCTTTAGTTTATTAATTTGTATTTAAAAAAAACTCCATAATTACCTAATAATATACTCAATATGGTATTCACAACTTCTTTTTTGAAATTAATAAATGAATATTTATAATGGTATTACGTATATTCTGAATACAATTATAGGCAACTACGGCACTATCTCAATACCGGCCCATCCACCAATTATCATGCGCAAGGGTAACTCATTGGACATTGACCAAATCTACGAGTTTGCCCAGCCCGCCTACATGGAGGATCCGCTCCGTTCCGATTTGTTGGCTGGTACTGATTTGAAAACGGTATGTTAATACCATATTTTGTATATCCCAATCCAACCATTTAAAACGTACAAATAGTGCTGAATTTCAGGAAATAATTTAAAAATTGTATAAATAATGGTAAATTTTTCAAAAAAAATAAGGAATTTCTGTAAAAAATCAGTAAAATTTCTATACAAAAAGGTTTGAAATATAGTGTTATTGGGAAATAGTACCCCTCCCCTATCTATTTGCAAGCCCCCCACGGGAGATGTTAAAAATAGTACGCCTGGGCGTAATCTTAGAGAAAATACGGTTTAACAATTAAAAAATTATTAACAAAAATATTTGTTTATTTACATTTATTATTTTCATTTTATAATCAACGCCTTAGAAAAATTCTGCATAACAAATTTAAAAAGATCAATGCAATCTTTTTGTCGTTTATTTTTGCTCTTTTATAACCAAGTTTTTGCAGTCCAGGTAGTAAGGAATTGCATTTATTTTTATCTTTTTTGGTTTAATTGTATTTTTGGTTTTTTGCAAAAAGATTGTTTATAGGTTAGACCAACCCGACCTGAGTTCTGCAAACGATTGTTGCACCAATTGTTTACGGAACCGGACGAAACAATTGTGGTGGTGGGCGAAATATTTAACGAAGAACTCCAACGAAAACAACTCGTTTCATGCATGCAACTGACCAAACAAGCCGACAATTCCGTAGGGTTCAGACCAAAAAATTAATTAATTAATTAATTAACAAATTATTTTTTAAAAGCTACTGATATACAAGTTTTTTATCGCAATAATTCCTATTAAAAAAAAAAAATATAATCATAAAAAATAATAACAAATAATTAAAGAGAGTTAATAATGTACTAATCCAAAAAATCCAATCCAAACAATATTAAAAATTAAAAATATATGCAAATTACGAAATATAAATAGTTTAAAAAGTATTTTAAAGAATTTTATAATTAGTAATAAAAAGGCAAATTTAAATTAGACCTACATATTTTTTGGCCCATACCCATATAGGTACAATTTCAGCGTATATGATGATTGATGATATATGTTATCGCATAGCTATATTTTAAAATAGAAATGATAATCACTTTTTATTTTGACATATATGAGTAGCAATTCTACAAGTTTATTTTAGCTTATATCATATATAACTCCTTCGTAGGCATATTATGGCATATGTGAGAGATATAACTTATTAGAGGCATATTTCAGTATGTACCTATATAGGTATGATATGCCCATTACATAGGTCTATTTCGGCATGTTTGCGGTACGAAATTCCTTCCAAAAAACGGGTCTCGGCAAGCGTTTGTTGTCGGGTGCCGAACGATTTGCACGGAACACGATGAAGGCATGTGAATTGCACTTGGAAGTTGGAGGAACGAAGGAACAGTTGGAGGCGAAACAGGGGCGATTGCAAAAGTACAATTGAAAATTATTAAATATATAATCATATTATCATATTATGTCATATCTAATGTATAAATAACAAACATATTATAACCCATTAAAATTAAGTAAATAATTACAAAATTAAAATGCTATTATATATTGAAAAATCATATATCAAATTTATTAAGGACTTGTAATTTTTGGCATATTGTATTTCCTTTAATTTACCCCTCTCTAATTAGCAACCCCCTTCCGAGACTGTTGATAAATTTAAGCCCCCACCCCCTCTCTCCTCTAATAAATTTGCCCTCGAGGGTATTGAAAATTTCGGGTAGGCGAAAATTTCGAGTAGGCGAAAATTTAGATATTTTTTACTAATTATTGATTACTAAAATTTGGTTATTTTTGACTAAAATTTGGCGATTTTTGGTTTAAAAAATTTTCGAAATTTTGGTGATTTTTTCAGGAGTTTTTTTGAATATTTTTTATAATAATTTTATAGATATTATATGCGACGAGGTTTTGTTCCAACGGGCAAACGTCGACCCTTTCGGGGAGCGGCCGCTCGATTTATTGTTGTGGACCGAGACGATCTGTGGATAGAGTTAATGGTGAAGAACATATGCCAGACTGTTAGAGGAAAAGGAAATAGCGCCGAGAATAGAGAAGAAAAGGTGGAGAACAAAGAAACAGAGAAAAACGGAGAAACAGTTGAAAATAAAGAGAGCGAGGAAAATAAAGAAAAAAAGGAGATCAGAGAAAAAGAGGAGAAAAGGGAAAAAGAGGAAAAAATAAATCAATCGAATGAGGGAGAAAATGATAAAAATGAAGACAAAAATAATAACGGAAATGTGGTGGAAAATAACGAGAATTTGTTGAAAGAAATAGAGAAAACGATGAATAGTGTGAAGATTGAAGAAGTTAGAGAAAAAGAGGAAAAAGTAGCGGAAAGAGAGGAAAAGAAAAGATAAAAAGTGCATGGGCCAAAAAGTGATCGAAATGGAAAAATAACCGAAAATTTCAAAAAAAGGGAAAAAATAAAATACAAAAATAAATAAATAAATAATTGAAATTTTGATACTATATATTATTTTTTCTATTATTTTTATTTTCCTACTATTTAATGAATCATTTGTCATTGCTTTTACAATAAATTTTTGAAGGAATTTTTTTGTAAAATACCGATTATTAAATTAAATTAAAAAATATATTTTATAATTAAAATTCGAAAAATTCGGTAAATAAATTTTAAAATTCGAAAAATTCAATAAATAAATTATTTACATTTTGTGATCGAATTTTTAAAACTATCCACTTAAATTTAATTGTTTTAATCTTTTTTGAATTTATGCCCCGAGGGCATATTTTAACTTTTATTTTAGTTAATTTTGTCCATTTTTGTTTGAAAAGGGCATACTTTTGGTCTTCAAAATAGTGACTCTTCAAATCAAAAGTTTCGACAAAGTGTTGAAAAGTACCATTTTACACATAAAACTAAACTGGCCAAAAATTCTCAAGAAGCTGTTGAGGAGGAAAAATCGTTTCGAAAAATCTTTCTTGGACTAATTTTTTGAATGCAACCCATAAAAACTGGTTCAGAACATAGGTAGTCAAGAAAAGTGCAACCCATCGAATGAATATAAATAGAACAAATTTCCAATACAAAAGAGACTTTTCCTTTATTTGTATCGAAAAAAAACAAAAAGAAATGTCTTTCCGCATTTTTCTGCTCGTTTTCCTTATTTTAACCGTGATAACCATTGGCGTTTTTGGTGAACATCATGCTGACATGGTGGAACGAAGGTAAAAGTTTTGAAAATTCAAATTAAAGAAAATTCAAAAATTAAATCATTTTAATAAATTTAATAAAATTGAACTTTTATAATAAAAAATAAAAATTGCCAAAATGGAAAATAAAATAATTGAAAAATAATAAAAATAGTTTATAATTATTAAATATTTATTAATACTTGTACCTTTTTTGTTATGTTCCCGAAAACTAAAAATCAGACATTTATCGCTTGATTTTTCGATTAATAAATGTTTTTGGATACAATGTTGGATTTTTAAATTTTTATTTTTAAATTAAATTAATCCAATGTTTCATATTTTGGTAACTAATAAAAAACAATTTTTATTTGTTTGACATGTATTGTATTTTTAGAATTGTAATTTTTAATTTTACTTTTTTGTAATGTCCGTCAGAAGCGTTATGGCTACAGTGGATGGGGCGGAGGTTGGGGTGGTTATGGAGGCGGATGGGGTGGCTACGGGGGATACGGTGGTATGCATGGCGGATGGGGTGGATACGGTGGATATGGCGGTGGTTGGCATGGCGGATACCCGGGTTACGGTGGATACGGTGGCTATTATGGCTGAAAATAAATCGATAATTTTACCCGATAATTCAGCGATTTCAAACATTTATATTCTGCATTAAATGGATAATAGTAAATCGTAAAACATAATTTTATGAATTAAAATTAAAATAATTATAAATTATGCGTCTATCGGCCATAAAAATAACTGGTCAAAAACTATACATTATAATCCATGGGGGTTCAATAGAGTAAATACGGTATTTGTGATTGTGGTCAATGAAATTGGTTGGACAGATCGTACTGCGATAGGTTGTTGATGGGCACATCCACGGTGACATTGTGGAACGTGAACTTTGAGTTCACATTGCGGACTCTTCGTTGCCCAAAGACCACGAAGCTTTTGTTGTTGGCGAATTGTTGGGCTAATATCGACGATTTATCGATAAAATAGAATTCGCCAACAATGCGCGGCACATAAATTTGCTGCTGCGCGACGCCACACATAATGTTGATTTGGTAAAGCAAAAGCGACACTTCCCAACTTTTCATTTTCTTAGGGTCACTCAGGTTCAGATGCAGCGGAATGAACTCGGCACCTTTTGGTTTGGTACTTGTTCCATTTGGGAGTTTGGGACCCAAAAAATGCTATTTTTCAATTTTTTGGCTGAGAAAAAGAGAGAGGTCTTCGAAAGAAGTCTTCGAAACCCCAACACACCACCCCTGGGCCGAAAACGGACCTGATAGGCCTATGGAAACTATAAATTTTTATATTTGTTTAAATTATAGAAATTTGAATACTATAAAAATCCGGTACTAGCCTATTAACGGGGGGCAGTCTATTATAGGGGGAGGGGCGGTAGTTTATTATAGGGGGGGGGGGCAAAATCAATTTTTTAAAAGCATTGCAAACGGTCAGAAAACCCCTAAAACGGCCAGAAAACACCTCAGAAGTAAAGGGCGACGTGTAAATGGCATTCTGCATGGTTTTTGTGGGTTGTTGGTTCAATTTTGGGCCAAAAAATCGATTTTTTAAATTTTTTAAAAGCTCAAAAATGGTTTTAAACCTCTTTAAGCACATTTTAAGACGTTTTAGACCGTTTGCTTGTTTGAAAAAAAAACTAAAAAAATTTGCTTTTGCCCCCCCCCCGTTAATAGGCTAGTACTAAAAATCCATATAGAATATATTTCTGAATTTTTGTTGAAATTGAATGATATTTTTAGGGTAGGGATATGGAAAGGACTAGATTTTGTAAGTGTAACCCAGGTATTGAACCGGGCCGGAAATTTCCGGCACGATTTTGGTCGGGCCGTGCCGGGCCGGCAAAAATCCGGCCCGGTTTAACCTCTAGTGTACCCAAATTGAACAAGTACTGAATGCTTGAAAATTAAAAGGGCGGCGTTTCAGCATGCTGTACCGAATGTTGTTTCGTCCTGTTCCGCATCCTGTTGGAACATTTCGTTTACTTCCATGAAATAGCGTCCATCCATTTTGACCTAAAAGTACAAAAAATATATAATATTTTTTTAAAATTAAAGTAGGATGATGCGAGAGAGATAGTTTGAAAAATAGCTCGAAATTTAGAAAAATTCCGAATTTAGAAGATAATTTTGAAAATTGGTAAAATTTTCAGGGAATTTAATATTATTTAGAGAAGATATTAATATGCATACATTTTTGAAAAAAAGGCTGTCGATTTTCCAGTCCCCAATTGATTTACATATTATCGCCTCACACTCAAGGCTGGATGCAATCGGAATTTTTGCGCCAGCGCATTGCGTAATTTCAAAATTTTTGCGCAAGCGCAATGCGCAACTGCCAAAAAGCGCGCAAACGTGCAATTTGCGTAATGTGCAATTTTCAAAAAATTTAAGATTAAAAAAATCCAATTAGTATAAAGTCATTTAAAAATCAAGTTTTAAGAATTTTCAAGGCAGGGGTAAGGTGGTAAAGCAGTGGCGATAGGCGCTGTAAATTTTTTGAAAAATTGTTTACATATCAATAAAAATTTAATCATTTTAATACAAATTGCATCTTTGCTCATCAAGTATTGGATGTTAATACTCCGGAGTTGGAATTTTCGGCTCCAGCTCCGGTTTCAACTTTCCAATATATTTTTTTCCCCGAATTTCCAAGTAAAAGTACTCACCCGTTTCCAATTGTCTTCCGATTCTTCATATCCTTTGCGTAGTATTGCGCCGTACGTAAAGCCAAACTTGTACTATAATAATTGAATTTGAAATTTGGATTTTTATTTATTGGCATTCCTTTTATTATTTATTGGCATTCCGTTACTTTGTATGCCTTTTTCTGCGCTTCATCAATGGGGTCGCTTTTTCCGACTACCAATGTCGCATTTAGTGTGTGTGAACGATTGTTTACCTCACCAATTTTAAGAATGCTTCCGTTAATCATACTATCTGCCTGTTTACAATATTGGATAGATACAAAATCTAAAAAAGGTAATAAACAAATGCAATTTGAATTTTGAAAATAATAATTTAATTCCCTTTTTCAATATCTAACAAGGCAACAAACATATCATCGAGACGAGCATTTTCGATTCTTAGAAAAATCTTTTTTACCCTCGAGTTTCTGGTTAGCTGGCTAGTTAGGCAGTTTTTTAAATATTTTTGAATTATCAAATTAACTACTCTTATTGCATTATGTCCTAATGAACATAATGTGAAATTTATGCAATAGAGATTGGTGAGATTCGATTGAAGCATCGAAATTGAATTTTGATACGTTCAATAATAAATTAAGTAAAAATTTTCAGAAAAGAATCGAAAGTGCTTTTCACGATGAATGCCGACAAAAGTCAATTTCCGAGTTGGAATTCGTTGAAAAATGTTTTTACCGTTTGTCCAATCAATTGTACCACTTTGGTTGTTCGGATTTGCCTTGCGAACCAGCGAGAATAATTGGCCGAACGTGCAGTTGTGCACAAGCATTTGGATCGCAACTGTGAACAGTTAGTTAATTATTTAACTATGGCAAGAGAGAAAAAAATCAATGTTAGGAAAAAAAGGTTAAGAAAAAATCAAGGTTAGGAAAAAAATCAAGGTTAGGAAAAAAGGTTAGGAAAAAAATCAAGGTTTCGTCGAGAAAAATCGATATTTAGGAGGCCATCAATTTTTTGGTTATAATCAAGTTGATCTAGATTAAGGGTAAAGAGGTTTTTGATCAAAATCCCGCTTTGGTACATTTCCCAATCCTCGCGGATCTCAGCCTTGGGGAGGGGTCGAATGTTAAATTTAAATTATACCTGTCTTTGCTTCGTCGCGGAAAAAAGGATTTGGAGCATAAAAGTATTTGTAAAGATCATCAGATTTGTTTGCCTTTGTGGCATTGTTATGGAGACTCTTAATCAGTCGGATTGCTTTCAATTGTTCGGTTTTGTTGACGATCAACGGCTCTTTGTTCATTTCGTCCAAAATTTGGCGCTACAAAATTAGTTTAATAATTGATTAAAAATCACAATTCCATATTTAAAAAATTATTCTTAAATTGAAAAAATATCCCAAATGGCTGTCGGTTTATTGCTATCAGAAATCAGAACTGATGAGATCCGACAAAATTAGAAATTAGGTTACAAAACCGGTTTCCAGTCTAAAAAGCCAAAAAAATCAAAAAACAAAAAAATCAAATAAAAAATTGAATAAAAAAATCAAGAAAATCGAGAGCCTTGATTTTAAGATATTACCGTAATGTCCTTTTTCAAGGCTTCGTTCCAATGTACACCATTTTTGGTCCATCCGAATGTATTCAGAAAGCCAATTTTCACTGCCTGAGTCATCTGCTCGCCAACCTTAGAAGCGTGTACAATGGCCGGTAAAATATTTACCCATTCAGTTAAGGGGCAAAACTGAGCAACTGGAGATGGGGTGGTCATTGTGGACAATGTTGTTGTTGTGGTCGTATCTATTTCAGTTGTAGTGGTATCTATTTCAGTTGTAGTGGTATCTATTTCAATTGTAGTGGTATCTATTTCAGTTGTAGTGGTATCTTTTTCAGTTGTAGTGGTATCTATTTCAGTTGTAGTGGTATATTTTTCAGTTGTAGTGGTATCTTTTTCAGTTGCTGTTGAAGTTGTGGTCGTATCTAATTCAGTTATTGTTGACGCTGCTTTTTTTGTTGTTAATTCGATCGTCGATTCTTCGCTAATATATGATGATGTGACGAGTACTGTACTGCTACCGTTTATATTATGTGTTGATTGAGTTCTAACCTGAAACAAGAAATTAGCTTTTTAAAGAATATACTGTTAATCCATATCCGGGGAAGAAAATAGATATTTTAATGGAGGAGGTAACCAGTAACCACGACGATAAACGGTTTGTTTTTGACCGCCAGTTGAGTTTTGGTTCGGGACAATTTCCGATCCTTCATTGGATTTTGGCGAATAGTGTGGGAGGGTGAATTTATTACTATTTTACCCACCATTTTGTTGGTTGTTGTGCTCATCAGTTCGACTGATGTTTTTCCGCTAAAATACGATGGACTAAAAAGTACCGTACTCTTTGTCTCGATTTGTTGCTTTTGTTGACTTTCATTCTGTAATAATAACAAACAATATGTACTGTATCCATTACAGTATCAAATTCTAAATTAAATACTGTAATTTGGATGCAATTTGTATGATTGGCATCAAGCAGTTGTACGGTATTATTGTCCATTGGAGACAACATATCAAGCCCGAGCAGCCAAATTCCCGCATAATCGTCCAGAAAGTTTCCATTTCCAATGAAAAACTCGTCACCCAATCCAAAATTGCAATCTTAAAATTAGTTTTTGTATAATTAAAACATCTTTAACTCAAAAAATCTTTAACTCTCCTACTCTCTGCAAAAAAAATAAAGGAAAAAAAATCGGAAGGAAAATTTGTAACAAGTGTAAAAATCGAAAATAAAATTGTGTTTAATTTTTAACAAAAATGTAAAAATTTTGAAAATTTTAACGCAGGCCGTAATATTTTAGGAAAAATAGATGATGTCCCTGAGAAATACTATAGGTAAAATCAGACGAACCTGTACTTTTTACTTTAGCAATACAGGAACTTTGGTTGGGGAACTTAATGGCGACATTTTGACCAGCAAAATAACATCTGAACAATATTTTAAATAAATCAATAAATAAACTAAAATACCGTATTTCTTTCGTTTTAAAACCAGTGATTTCTTCGCCTCCCACCGCACCTTTAATTATTCCTATACCTTTCCCAAGGTTGATTAGACACATCAATTTGCATGTGTCAGTCTTATTTTGTCAAAAATATTATGTTCAAATTTTAAAAATTTTGTTGCATCCCTTCAATTTTTGAAAAGTTTCTCGATTTTTTGAAAATTCCGTTACGAAAATTCCCTCTTAAATTCTCGTCACTTCCCTGTGAAATAGTTTGAAAGAATCTATTAAAGAAATAACATGAGATACGGTATTTTTCTATAATTTTAAAAATTTAAACCCATTCCCTCCGATGATAGTGCCTTCAACTCTTCCGCCATTCAGCGATTCGTTGTACCCAAATTTGATCCAATGATCACTTGGTTCTTTGCATTTTGCCCGTTTTGCCGGGGTGGTCACTTTGAATCGGCGACTCGGCTTGAAGTTTCGGTGGTTTAGCAGCTGACTCTGGTAACATACAGTAACACTAAAAAATGAAAAATAGCAAATCAGGGATAACCCAACATTTTAATTTTTTCGATGTTATTGGTTTTTTATCGTATTGATTACAAAAGCGAGATTCGGAAAAACATTTATGATAACTTTTTTGAAGTTGGAAGAAAAATTTGAAAATTTGTACAAAATCCATTTTTTGTGTTACTGAAATATTATAAACAACAAGATTTTTAATTTGTTTGTTAAAAAATCCCATAAAAAATTAACCCATTCTTGCAATTCTCATCAGCGGTTGAAAGGTATTCCAATTGCTGACCCGCCGTTGGTGGCACCAATGGCAGCAAATTGCTTAATTTTGAATAATCTCGTTAAATTTTAATAATTAATTAGATATTTAAGATTTAAGACAAATTGAAGATATGCCGAATGTTGTTTTAACTTTTGTAGGATAAAAGAGATTTCGGAAAATTGAAGGTACTATTAAACTGAGGAGGGTGGTAATTAGAAAAATGAACAATTAGAGGAAATATATATTTAAACATTTTTAAACCAAATTTACTTGGGAACGTGAGAAAGTGTTGTAACAGTAGCAGACATCACTGGTAGAAGAAGTCCGAACAAATTCATTTTTACACTAAAAAAATATCATAATATTTTTTCATTTGACAATTTCTTTTTTGGTTTTTACATATTTTTTTAAAAAAATTATTGAATTATTCGCATAAAGGGGAATAAAATCCATTTATGACTAAGCTGCCTATTAATTCATCGGGGAATCGAAAACCAGGAAAGGATACCAATAATTAATTTATGTGAGAAACTAATATAATTAATATATGTACAAATAAATATTTAATATTATGTGTACAAATTGTAATAATTTATATGAATATTAA